>JASANE010022622.1:0-72100 GCA_030248225.1 Trileptium ribeirensis | reverse complement strand
ATGAACCATTTGACACTTAGTATAGACGAAGCTAAAAGTCTCCCACTTAAACTAGCCGAAGAGTTATCGCTTTTACCTGTTGACAACGATACTGTACCTTCCTTCTGTTCAGATTGTTGGTAAATTTGATTAGATAACTTGAGAATAGATAGCTTATTATTTTGCAGCAATAAAGTCACTACTAAAAGTATTTCTTCAAGGTTGAGGAAAGGCTTTACGCCTTATACAATCCAATGCAGCCGGTTATTGTAGGTCAATAGGTAAAAATACAGGTATTAACCCCTTCTGGATTGTAGATAGCAATCAACCAATCGTTAAAGTAATTGCAGAACTCAGCAAGGTTCGGAAATCCTATAATATTAACACTTATGATTTTACTACACAATATACTACCCCTGAAACATAGAGAGATGATTGATAATTTAGAGTAGCTGCTAGACATAATTTTCAAAAAACAGTAATAAAATGATATGCGTATCCCCTTTTATAAATTTCTGGGCATATACTAAAACTACATACCCAGATTGTGGTATTTTTTCTACCACAAACGATATTATAAAACGTCTTAAAACACTAGTTTTTAATACATACTTTACGTTCCGTAACTTAGTCTTCAAACAAACAATTGGGTATACCGATGCGAACTGATGCATCTCCTTTTATCAGTAACTTACATCTCCACAACTATGAACGTAACTATGTTTGCAAAAAATATAAAATACCGTGGGAAAATTTGTGATCTCCTGAAATTCACTTTTAGATATATAGATGACCTAACTGTGATTATTTTTTATGACAAATTCAATGACCAGTTACACAAGAGATAGTATATCCGTAATCTGTGTATGTGTAAAGTTAACAACAATCAAATGGCCAATGTTTTACACCTCAACATTCAACCTTACGGGGGTAGAGCATATTACCCTATACGACAAAAGAAACGATTTCCATTTTAAAATCTTCAATTTGCTACATTACAGTAGCAACCTCTCACGATCAGTATTCAGGGGAATCATACACAGTCAAATTGTCAGATACGCAAAAATTAACACGATATTTGATAACTTTCAACAAGACTGTAACAATTTACCTAAACTGCCTACCTAAATTCAAATATACTACTTTTTCGTTATAACAATGATCTGATTTTAGAAATTAAAAAGTGTTACAAATAAATATTTTTCAACCAAACTATTTTTTATATAAAAGTGAAATTTATCATTTTTTTAACAGATTGTGGGTGCCGGTGAGGAAGCAGGTGTATTTTTGTAATTTTCTCACTAATTCGGTATCTGCCAACCTGTATCTAATGAT
Organism: Trileptium ribeirensis; assembly: GCA_030248225.1. NCBI lineage: Eukaryota > Metazoa > Nematoda > Enoplea > Enoplida > Thoracostomopsidae > Trileptium > Trileptium ribeirensis. The sequence goes on along the minus strand of JASANE010022622.1, from coordinate 70,786 downwards.
CATCAATCGGATGAATATAAGGCAAAGAAATCTTTACTAGCATGCTGATTTTTTTAGTATGGCACTTTGTTTAAATGTTAAATGCAACATATCGGTGAACATTTTGAATACCAATGTCGATATTTGGATCAAACCAATGCATAGTGGCGTCTGCTGCTCTTGTTGTTACTCAGAAACAAACACTAGTATATTCTCAGAATGATGTTTTTAATGTTCGAAGTTATTATTCGTTTTCTATTTTTTCCTGGACAAATTCAGATTTTTGAACGATCATCGAAACTCGAACTATTATTTTGTGCTGGACCTTTTAAATTAGTTTTCAGCATATATTAACGTGTTCTCTGTTGCATACGACATGTCGCATGTAACACAGGTATATACGACATGTCGTATGTGATATAGTTACATACGACATGTCGTATGTAACATAGGTACATACGACATATCGTATGTAACAATGTTATACACGACATGTTATATGTAACAGAAATTTTCGACTAGATGGGCGCATTATTCTATGTAAGAACAATAATAGTGGCTAAAAGAATTTACATGTATTGGCATTTAATTATTAGAGCAGATTAAAAATACTTATAGAACCCAAAATAGCTACTAATAGCACAGGATGATACTCTACACACTAGTTGAAACTTAAAAATAGAAAAAATATGTACTACTAGCCTACTAGAGGCAACTTTTTCATAATCGAAGCACAAGCAAACAGTGCTACAGTATGAAAAAGTGGTCCAATATAGACCTTGGGCGCTTCAAAAAACCACTTTAAAATGAATTTCTAGTTCCGAAGCTAATGTGAGGTCAGCGCAATTCAAGCACAATGCTGTGCATACTAAAATATAACACAATCGTTAGATCTCAAATTTGGTGGAGTTCGACAACTGCAGTTGACACAAACTGTAGCAATTAAAAGCTTTTTGTCACAGATGTATGATGAAGCTGCTGCAAGCATTCGGTAATGAATCGTCTTGGATAATAGTAATTATTCGGGATTCACGTTATAATGTCCCCACCAGTTGGAACTTTTGTCCCCCTGTAGTGTAGGCTATACCGTAAAGACAGTGACAGCGACACCCATACCATATACAAAATATGAGGGTGTCAGGAACACCCTTAGCTGCTGCATTTTGGCAGTAGAGTGCCGCGGGAATCCTATTATTCTGCAGTGACAGTGTGGCAGACACCGTATAATTAGTATAGTGACTTCCATATTGTAAACTACTGAATAAAAATTTTTATCGTTGAAAACATTTTATTCTGACTCTAAAATATAGAATGCAAGATAAATTCGGAAGTGGCACCTGAATCTATCCAGTGTAGTCCTAGACAGGTGCCCCGTAGGCTATACGGGAATTGACCCGACAGTATGGCCGATACCATCAAAAAAACGCAAAACTAATATGGTGTGCTTGACACCCTCTAAAATAACGCTAACAGCTAGCTAGCTACCCTATGAACTTTTATTCAAAAAGTACAGGGTGTCTAAGACACCCTTTTGTGAAGGGTGTGCCTGCTACAGGGTTGGGTACATAAGTTCCAACTGGTGGGGACATTATAACGTGAATCCCGCATTAGGCTAGTTTAGTAGTTGTATCCGATTCCCTCTTTAATCAAACGTAGTAAACCAATCACATCAAATGTAAACCTCAGCACCTATTTTCTTACATATCCTGAGATCAAAATCCCGCGGTAGGAAAACTGATTTCCTATTTTATCCACCAAACATCTCACACGCCCCTCACAATTTCTCGCATCCCCTCTAACTTTAGATTCAGTGTGCACCAATTAGCGAGTGATACGGTGCATGCAATCTGTCGAATGCGTTAGTCTTATTTATTCAGTAATAGAGTAGGCCCATTACTTTCTCAGTAGATATTAAAGGAGGTTAAAAATGCTCTATTCTGGCACCAATAGTAAGTAAAATTTCATGTTTCTGCAAATACTGAACATGCAAAGGCATGCAGCGTATTAGGTTTGCGAACACTGTAACTATTTAGGGTGTGTGAGTCCGCATGGCATGCTCGTGAGACTGCAGGATGAAAATTACCCTGAAACATATAATTTATCTTAAATGTTTGTGTGCAAACTCTAACAGTTTAACTTATTCAGTCGCTAGATGAAAAAAATGAAGTTTTTGTGCTTCTGAAATGTAACGAATATGATGATCGAGCTGCTCTAAATATTTGAATGATTGATGTATTGATATTTTGTCGTTGTATTATTGTTTCTGTTGGACTTTTGAAGTGTGCCATTGAGTTCAATTTTTTGCCAAATTGCAACCATTTTAAATTTGGATTCTGTCGGTTTTGGTTGTTTCAGTTTGTATATAATTGAAAATTATTAAAATAGGTTTTAATATTACTACCATAGTTTTTTATAAAAGTTTTGTGCTTCGTATCTATACGTATCTGAGTTAGTCAGTTTCTGCAAGTATTTAACAAAATAGTTTCAATGTTTCTAAACTTAAAGCCTAAACTTTTTTCACAGAAGAGGAAAGTGAAATAACCACATTACTCAACACATCTATTACTATTTTTTAATAATTACTCTCCAAGATTGTAAAAAAATGGCTTTTATAAAATTTAGCATATATAGTAAAAGTAAAATTTTTGACAAGATAAAAATATAGGTATACCTGTAAATATAATAGTTAACTAAATAAATACTTATAAGATACGTTAAATTATAACGTCTTACAGCGAATCAATTACTTGTTTATTTCTTTATCAAACTGCAGTCTGACATTCTGTCCACCTGTTACGTTTTTTGTGAACATGTCTTACCAGGATTGTGTGCTATTTGTGACTGTGGCCAATTCGTCTTAGGTGGCGAATTCAATTTTTGTAAACCTGGAAATATCTAAATTTGTTTCGAAAATTTACAATTTCGCCCAGTCACAGTCACTTACCAATCGTAGCAAAAGAGACAAAGCAATAGTAGACTGCTTCGTCAAAATCCCATTGTTCTTTTGAGCTGTAAGTAAGTGAAGCACATGTGCAAAGTATAAACGCAATAGTCCATAGGCATAAGAAAACAGCGTATACGGAAGGTTTCCATGAATCATGTCGGATATTGGCTGATCGTTCTGAGCGGTCGTCGTCACTTACAACAACAATTTCCGGAATTTTTCGACGCGGTTTTGATATTCTAAGACGTAAGCTGTCGAATGACCGTAATCCGTATGCCACCAGAGTCATTATGCGCTCCAGAAACAGATTAAAGAAAAGAATAGTACCTGCACATCCCAAAAAACCGTAAATAATTGTTGTTATCTTGCCTATTGTTGTTTTTGGCGTTGACATACCATAACCTAAAATGGTCTACACAGCAGTTAAGATTACTACTATTATAATGTGTCCATTATGTAGCTTTAAGTCAGCTGAATATGGATGAACACCTCGCGTAAATGCTCCCCCGTTTATATCTACACAACGCCCATCATTCTGTTGGTCACTCACGTAGGTACTCTCGGGGTAAGCAATATACGGCAAAAAAGTGTCCTTTCTCACATTTTGAATGAGAAAATAACGCATTTAATATCCCTGTAAGCCTCTGGTTTTAGTTCAGTGGGATATTACTGACATCCTCGTGAAATTCCCCCTAAGAACCGCCATCGTCGGAGCTAATTTTATCCGATATTTCCCACTTGTATGCATAATGATCTCATAATGAGTTATACTCTTTGTAAGACACCAGTGTCGACCACGGATCCGTATATTGAAGAACCTTATACACTGTGAAAAATTTCGGCGGCATGTTGGATAGTCCCGCAAATTAATATGCAGATGACATGTGTGGAAAAAATTTTGCTGCAAAACCGTGTTTTACGATTTCGTCTGGCAGTACTTTCTTTATTGTGACTTAGTATGAATTTGTCTAGAATTATAAAAACCTTATAATTTTGTACATATCGTGAATTATCGGTAAGAAAAAATACATTATCCAGAATCGAATGACACACCTTACGCTGTTATAATGCTGATAGAAACTTGACTGTTCCCAATCTGTAAATTTTTAGCATTGTTTGATTGTTGACGGACCTCATGCAGATCTAAATATGAATGCAAACAGATAGTTTGTCGAATCTTCAGTCGGTTGCTTATCTAAAGAAATACTACACTGGACTGAGCGAACGTCCTAGACATTTAAAGTTAACCGAACTGTACGCGCGGTAACGAACTAGAATCCCAAGCACAAGTCTAATTCCGAATTTTTGCAACAAAAATGCAGGAATCACATTAATGTGCGTGCAGGCTACGCATATAGTTGCAAAAATTGCGCCCAAAGTCTAAAATGTGGACAGCGAGCTACTATTTGTGCAGTTAGTGTGTAAAGGTAGTGATCATATGTGCATTACAACTGTAACGGCAGCGATTATGTTTACATAGTGGGTGCAAGTAGCTTCTATGAAATATAACATGGTATCTACAATTGCACAATGTAAACATGGTTGCTATCAGTGCATACGAAATGTAGATAGTGTTGCCACCATTTCCCTCCTAAATGTAGTCGTTACCACTACAGTTGTAAGGTAGATGTTGTCACGACCAATGCTCACTAATTGTAGATGTAGACGTCCACTACTCGCATGTTATGCGCAGTGGGTGGAACCATATAATTTAAATGGTTATTAGATGCAAGAGTCTTAATGTGATTCCTGCATTAACTCATAAATTTCATAACTGTAGAAGTGTTTATTCGATTGTAGGTGTATACCTTAACGTTTGAAGATGGTGTGGTAAGTAAGATGCATAGTATGATTTCTATTTCTCAGCTGGCTCATATTGTATATTAACAAAAACAAGGTGTGAGATATTTAGTGATATGTGGCTTCAACTTTGCATGCTATTTTGCTAATTCAGCAAATGCTGTTTAGCATTGGAAGTAAAGTAAAAGAATAAGGTTGTTTTATACGAAGAAGCTTGGCAATAACTTACATTATCTTTAAGCCTAGCCTGTATTTACCAAGGCAGTTCTGTTGGACACTTGTCAAGATTTATAAGCGCAGATACTTACAAGTAGTTTTATACTCAAATGCATTCCATTCATCCCTGCAATCTTAGTTTATGAGTGCTAAAAATACAAATTGCATAATTCATATACAGCTTTGCATGCATGTTGTTGTATATTTTAGGCTTATATCACGGTAATTGCGCGTTAGTTCCGTGGATTATAACTAAATAAGCTTTTAAGAAACCTATGCAACGCAACATCAAACCAGTCATTTTTGTACAAATCGTTACAACACATTTTTTGTGTACCAATTTTAAAATAAATTGCTAGGGTTCCAAGCGATGTAAAATGATGAACTGCTCAAAACTATGCCTGAATACTGAAACTGCACAGATTTAAATTATTCATTCAAATATTTAACGGAGACATGCAAGTTTTGAAGTACCTTTCTTAAAAATTCAATCCTGTGCTGACTAATATGTCTCACACACTGATCTGTAAAATGCTTTGTAGCCTAAAAGTGATATAATCACTGAACGCACCACAACGGACTTGGTGTGGTACTGCTTTACAAATGTATCTATCAAATCAACAGATTAAGAAAACGTACCAATTGCAACTGGTTTTCTTAAAAATTCAATCCTGTGCTGACTAATATGACTCACACACTGATCTTTAAAATGCTTTGTAGCCTAAAAGAGATAAAATCATTCAACGCACCACAAGGGACTTGGTGTGGCACTGCTTTACAAAAGTATCTATCAACTTAACAGAGTAAGAAAACGTACCAATTGTTGATACAACTGTTCCGACAAAATAGAAAGATCCAAAAAAGTCCCATCGTGTTGATCGAGGTCCCTGTGCAAAAGTTGCAACACTCGCATTCAACAACTCATAAAGGCCACTAACATTTAAAGATATAGAGCCGTTGTTGAAATATTTGTGGTTCTGATGTGTGGCAATAAATGCGTCACGCAGACTATAGAACGCAAACAAATCAGATTGTTCCTTAAATGAAATAATTCATTTGTATAGTTAAAGTTCATTTGATGCAACGATTCCTAGAAGTTTATTAAAACGTATACATAGCATAGCAACGTAGTGGATAATTCGATACGAGCTGGACTGTAGCAGTATCAACCAGTGAAGTTGTCGCCACACTAACCATATTAGTGTCTCATCGCGTTGTAGTAGCTGGTTAAAAACTACACTGCAGTGGCATGACTAGCAGGACGATATAGCAAACAAATCTTACATATCCGACATATTGCTACTCGTGGCATGGCTGATTGGGACAGGTGACAGTGTTATTTAGACAATTTTGAAGTTTATTATAGCGAAGTCACGCAAGGCAAATGCTGCATTTGAAATGTTTGTAGCTGGGGTACATCTACAAATCCTAATTTTGAATATATTGTTTTAGTGAAATGTAATGCACAAGTTTACTAGCATTAGACTAAGTGACGCCAAACCCATTGATTCAAAGTACACTTATCACAAACATAGCTTAGGCAATAATTTCTTCCTAAATTTTTGGCATCAATGGCCTAACGCAATGGCAAAAATTTTTGCAAATGTATAAAAGGATCCTAGGTTATGCATTTCATCAATGTTATCGGCAGAACTTCAAAGGTACCGAAATCAGTAACGGAAGTTGTCGGTACTCAGAGCATATGAATTGTTCATCATTTTTAAACTTTAGGTTACAACAGTAGTTCAAGAGCTGTGCGGTAGTACCATGAATACTCGAATTCAGCAGGTAACCGATTTGTTGGATACTCGATTTGATAACGCGTTAACTCATCTTATATTAACAGTTGTACAGAACCTATGCCTATTAAAACTCTATCACTGAGCGTAGATTAATTATATCATATCCTACTCCTACGATATCACATAACAGAATTTCTCCTCCGTCATAGGCCTAGTTGCTATCTGCTCCACAACTATGGCACTTTTAAATTAAGTTTTACTGTACAATGTTAAAATTAAGATTGTAAATCACTATATAAAATTTTGTATTCTGGTGTATTGTAAAAATAGAGCGATTACCCAAACATTCTAGACTCTCGTCGACAGCAGAAGTTAAGATATCCCCAGCTGCCTTTAGCATAAACGTGTCCTTAGCTTAACTGCTTTATGGATAATAAATCACGTGCGAGCAGTCGCATCAATTTTAGTGAAATTTCAGGAAACTATAACAAAGCTTTTTGCTTTTAAAGTATGTTTGGTTAAAAGTGTCTTTGTCTACATCTAATTGTCAAATGAAATAAGAAGCTTGGGCTAAGGCAATAATTAACGCCGAAAAATTTGTCATTTTATGAACATGTTAAAACTGAAAACCAGCCAGTAAGTGGTTGGCATGAACAACAGTCGGTTGGCCAACGAAAATTCATGTCGGTGCCTTACACTAACCTAACAAGACACTTTCTTACAGATCAATGGTTTAGTGATAAATATTCTTGACCTTTTGCTAATGTAAAACTAAAGGTCTGCTATTGAATGATCGAAATTAGGCTGCGTGCATGCTACGCTTGCTATGTTGGTATTGTAGTTGTGCGATTTAAAAAAGCTGTATTACCAATATTCAACTGCTCATTATACCTGAGTGCAAAAATTTCGGTCAATCTAACGAACATGGTGTACGTTTTTGAGTTTTTATCAGTTGTTTTTACACTGGAATGCATCTACCACAGTTTCTGTTACATCTCTAGTGCAAACATATTGCCCTTCATTGCACGATAGTACCGAAACCTTAATGTTACAGACGGCGCTCAACTTCCAATCATGTTTTTACAAGTCATGTAACATCAATCGCAATGCTTCTTACAGGCATCGTTAAAAACGTAAGTTGTTGCACGAAGCCTGTAAAATCGATAAAGCATTTGATACCATATGACGACAACTGCAGTGTAACGAGCAGCGTACTTTGCGAAACCCTGTGTTGTGGGTGCTGATATGTTAATGCGAATCACGCATAAACTGAGAGCCGGTTTGAGGTAGAGACAAACACGCGCCGTTTTTAGAAACCCAAGTCGGGTTGGATTCGGCCATGTCATAGGCCCGATGGGATGCTCCGGTGCCGTGGGAGAGAAATAGATGTTGTCGAATATAGTGTTGGGCACCGGCCGGAAATGCCGCTGGTAGGCGGCCCGTCGGCCGACGGCTATCGATCGGCAGGGCACGCCTATCGACATATATGTTTTAAAGCTTCTTTTAGTGTAATCGATATTATATCCGTGCGTACGCAAATGTGTTGGTATTAAATGCTCAAAAGAAACGTTCAAATGCTCACAATTCAAACTAATGTAAAGAAATAGGTTGAATTCAACAAAAGATTTTGTGTTACGAATATTAGTCCAACTGAACAGTGATAAAATTTTGGAATTGAAGACTCCACAGTTATTGGTTGATGACACCAGGAGCGCCGCACAGCTCTACCGTTGGAGAAGCATTCAAAACAGAGTTTTTAAATAGCAGGTAAGATTGTACAGTGTATCCGAAAAAGTGCAGGTCCATTTTTGAACAAACAATTCTGAACCTGTGTCGAACAGATCTGGAAATGGGACAGTGGCCACGTGTAAATGACACTCTCCAGCTACTCCCATGTCTTGCGAAATGATTCTACTGTGTGGTTTCGAAGAGATGTATCAGTGTGAATTAACACGTTAAGTGCTTATAATTGGGAAAGTGTTTGGAAACTGCAACGGAAAGACAAGAGTTTCACACCAATCAAAATTGATTGTAATATGGCAATTAATTAACATGTAATCGGTGCTGGTTTCTAGAATACTTACTTGCAATCTTGTTCTGGGTCATGATTTTGTTTGTTTTATATGTCACAGTTTCATTCTTGCTGTTTGTATATTGAATACCGAAGTGGGTAGTCTTTCAGAACACGGAGTGGCAGCTTTAATAAAGTTTCATACAGTTAAGTTACAGTCGGTCTCGGAGCCAACTGCGATAGAGCTAAAGTTGCGTGGCATTCAACACCAGGTGTGTGCATTAGTGGGTATTGATAGTTGTCTGCTTTACAATCGAAACTTCATTTTCATCTAGGTCGAACCAACTGGACGGTATAGTATTAAACGAAGAGGTTTTCAAGGCTCTAAACATCATCCGAGACCGGTTGAACCTTCTCAAGGTAGCGTATAATGGATGTTGTATTGCAGGGCAACATGGCAAGGGATGTACAAAACTGGGCGAAAATGCTGAGCATAGTAAGAAAATCCAAAGAGCACTAGAATTTTCGAGAAAAGGGTCAAGAATGACTTCCAGCCGGCCAAAGCCTTGGGATTTCCTCTACCAGCCGAAGTATTCTTTCATAAAATGGGGTATCGGTCATCCTCGGCCGTTTGGGCTGCCCGTATTCAGTAGTCCCCTCACGGCGAAAGCGGCTATGTCTGAGTCATGGCGGTATCGTTATTGCTTCGTCTTTGGTAGATTCGGAACTGACAACCAGAGTGGTCGTTCCGGTGGATGCGCTCAGATAAACAAATCCGAGATGCGAAAAGACAACAATGTGGGAACCTGTGTGTTAAGTTTAGCATGAGGCGGTATCTATGCACCTGGCGCGCGATGATAGGTAATGTGTTTGTAGTTGACGTGGTTGGAAATGACTTTAGTATTGCGCGGTTAAATGTTCCGAAAAGAAAAATTTTCTTAAATAATTGTTTTCCGCTAGCGCAACCTGTGTGTGTTCAGGCTTCGATTGAAGAATTGGTTAAGAATAGGTTTGATATGGTGGTGACAGGATTTCATAGGTAGTAACTCTGTTATCGGTCTTTGTTCAGTTCTCTGTCTAATTTTGAATATAGGTTAAACCAATTCTTTCACTAACCCACCGAAGGTAAACCTGGATGGTTTGTTGGTAGCTTTGTGTTTTGTGGAAAAATGGTTTCATGGGATCGTTTGATATACAGTCGGGGTCACTATCATATTGATGTCCACGAAAGCTTTCATAAATTTTCGGGATTTTCGTGGGCATTTCGGCGGGAATCCGCGATTTTTGTTTTTGCGGTTCTTCTGTTTGGATTATCTGTAGGACTTATCACTATTTTTATTTTCACTAAGCCTCTGAGCCCGGTCATTCCACACTGGCGTGGGCAACGTTTTCGGTGTTCGCTATACCTCGAATATAGCTTTTTACAGCTGGGAAGCATGCAAAGCTTCTTCAAGTCATTGATAAATGCAGCCGGATCTTTTAGCCCTAGGCTTTACGCTTAATGGGAAATGTGCATGGGACCTAGTTCAAAAGTTGTTGTATTCGTAATTTGCCATCAATCATCCCGGTTTTTTGTTTAGAACTGCTGGTAAGAAAGATGTTGTGATGTCAGTCGGTGCTTGACAAAGCGCTTACATCTGGTAAAGTTTGCGCAAGGGAGATGATACAAAACCAGGCAACATTATATCGTGTTCAACGGTAAGGTGGAATATTACTCGTTTCATGCCTAGAGGGCAGTGTCGTGATATAATGCGAGCAGGCACCTAAAATGGGAAATGAAGTTTCTTATTAGTGGGTTTAGCCAAACAGAATAAAAGTTTTGAAAAGACAATATTTTTTTCACATCAAAAATTCTAGGGTGTAAACTGCCACGTATTTTGGTGTTCTCAGACACCAGAGATACTGGTGTAGCTTCAGTAGTCACAATGGGTGACACGGTTATAGCGGACACGTGAAATTGGAGTAGCTTTGATCGTGGTGCAGGGTGTATGGCAAGAGAACTGTTTGCCATCGAATTGGGTCTCACTTCTTTTAAACAAGTATATATTACAAGGTCCCGTTGTAAAATATTTTTCCGACAATAAATCAGCACGGTCTATTATTCGCTCAGATAGCGCTAAGGGGAAATTATTCAAAAAAGAGCGTTGCGAATATTTAGTATCTGTGTTGCACCCGATATTCGATTTGAAATGGAATGGATTCCCCCAGAGCTGACTCATATCGCTGATTTTTACAGCATGTTCTTTGACCTTGATCACTGAGATATCGAAAAACGGGTATTTAGGTTATTGTCCCAGAAGTGGGTTGGTTTTTATATGATAGGTTTGCATATGTATCCAATAGAAAGTGTGCACGTTTTAATGCAGACATATTTTCCGGGAGTAGAAGTTGTAGACGCGTTCTGTGTTAGCTGGGTCGGGGGAAGCAATAGGCTGGTGCCGCCGATGCATGTTGTTTTAAAGTCGTTAGACGACTTGTTTCGTCAGGCGTAGCAACGCGTATTGTCCATTTTTGGTGGCCTGAATCTGTCCGGCGGCCGAAGTTGTCATTTTGGGACAGATATCCTAGCTCTTTTCAGGAAGACTTTGAATTCTACCACCGAATCCGGGACTTTTTTTCGCGGTCGCGTACTAATGCAGCGTTCATGGTGTTGTTTCGGTTCCCGCTTGTGGCATTCAAGTGGAATTTTTGTCACATCTAATCGATTGCTAATAGCTGTTGATAATAGCTTTTATTGCTGGTGTAAAAATAGTTATTTCGTAATGAAATGCAAAAATAATTATGGTTTTTAGAAACCAAAACTGATTTAAATATGGAAATAAACTTGCATGTAATCAGTGCTGGGTTATCTAATCAGTTATATTCACTTGCAATCTTGTTTAGGGCCATGATTTTGTTGGTTTTATATGTAACAGCAGCACCCTACCACCCATATTTTTATATTCTGAGTACTGTCGTCCTTTATTTAGGCTAAATTCGTGCAGCCAGCGTCGATGTGAGAAAATATTCGCAATTCCATTAACAAGCTGCTGAATTCCCCTTGCAAGCAAAAGGCTGGACCAACGTTGCGGTGTATAATTGAGCGGCAATAAAGTCAAAGTCCTAGGCAGACGCTAGTAAGCTTTATAGGTCCCGGTTGAATCTGGAATTTAATTCTTTTGCAAATAATTTCTGTGTATAAGCCGAAATTCCAGCTCTAGCATAAATACATCGGTGTCAACATGGGTTAAAATAGCCGGTTTCCCATTGGACATGAAGTCTGAAACGTACGTCTTTCCATTCAAGCAGCAAAACGCATATGCGCTTGTACTGTCAATAAAGTAGTACCTTTTTCTCTTTGAGCAGATACAGGCTTGCCACCCTGTTTATTAGGTAGTTGATGTATTATCGTTTCGGCTTGCGACTTTTCTGGAGTTGAGTTTTTTGGTTCTCAGAGCCGTTAGAGACTCGTCATTGAAATACAATTCAGTTAACCTTGAGTTTTACATTGTCCCTGTGAGAGTGGATCAAAAACAGATCAGATGAATTGGGGACAGGAAGTTGTTATTGCCAACGGAACCAGTCGAAAGATTATTTCCAGGTACAGCAACATGCTCCTCATGATGAACACCATCGTCGAAAGCACGGCCGCTTGGCATCCTCAGCTGTCAACGGCGCGTACAGCACTGATTCTCTAGAGCCAATAATGGCGGGCACAAGCGATATAATGGAGCGATATTGACAAGATAGAAATTCTAAAGTATATTGACAATAGTCTTTTTTGTTGATGTAATAGTACAGTTATTTTGTAATGAAATGAAAAAATAATATATAAAATGTTTGGAGTAGCTATATTTGTTTTCTTGATATCATTAGTGGAGAGACTAGCTCGTAAATACGTATTGCACATAAAGAGCGTTAGTAATAACTAATCGGAATATAGTAACCTTTTCGATATATCTAATTTGATGGCCTTTGTGGGCTGGTACAGGTTACCGTTACGTTCTCAGTTCTATACTTTATTTAAGTTGCTGTCAATATGCTATCATGAAAGGATACGCAATGCTTTTATTTAGCACCATCACTTAGCACCAAATCATGTATCAACTGCCGCACATGAGCTTTGTAATCATAAACGAGTCTTGCTATCTCTAGTCTGCCTTATGTAATCGCACAAAGTATGCAACTAGGGTCAACAATTTATCCACTGTTGCCAACTACAATGTCGAACACTTTGAAGTCATCCACTCGTTTTCTTTTATCGCACGAAGTCTTTCTCAGTGCTGAACAACATAGAAATATGAATAGAAGTAAATCCATGATAATAAAATTGCCAAAAATTAGCTGTTTAGTATGGCTCTCGATTAACAGTTTTCTGATCTGTATAGAAATACGTGAACGCTATTGAGAAAGATCAAACAGGAATAATACAGGACCTAACTGACGCTGCGCCGTCTATCATCCTCTGTACATGATTTTTTAAAAATTTCATCTATCAAAACAATCAGGCCATCTTCTCTTTATGGAGATATATCCAGCTGCTTATGTTTGTTTTTTTATTATTGGACAAATTTACAAAATTTTGCAAATCAACGAATAGTATATTGTAGAACAGGTACTACATTAATTGTTCAAATGGATATGCTCTTATTATTTTTCGTAATGAATATCGCCTTCTCTATATTCGTCACCGTTGTCGTTAATACTTGATATAGTTTTTAAACATTCTGGTAGTCCATAGGCAGGTTTCACTTTCTTCGCAATTACGATGAAAAATAATCCATGAAAAGTAATCAATATATTCAGGAGGGCTTGCCACCCGTCGCGCGTCGAATTCCACTCCACAACCCCCATTCCGAGGTGTTGGTGATAACGCACCTCCCCCTCCCCGCTCATCCGGGCCCATTTTGGCACCAAAGACTGTGTATGATCCTCTTGAAGGTGTTAGTCGCGAACGTATACGACTACCGGTTCTATGCATGTCGAATGTTGATTCCGATATATTGTTGACGGTTTGTTTTATTGTTGAATTACGTTTACGATGTAAAATAGTGATCACAATTTTCTCAAGTTCCACTTTCATCTAATAGTTTCTGAAGGTAAATCCTGAAAATGCTTTCTGTCCGTACCAATATAATTCTGTGATTAACGGAAGGTAGACAAACATGCTGGGTTATACTCGGACAAATATATTATTTATATATATGCTCAATTACGGTTTGCAAGTGGTTTGTGATGAGCATTAAAAAGTTCATTTCAAGATATTTTGTTACGAGACACTCCACGTTCTGTTTGTGCTATCGTCGATGTAAATTTACTTTTTTTACCTTTACATTATTTAATGCTAGCAGTATGTTTTGACAAACAAAGTTTACAGCCAATACAATACAATGCCAATACAATTGTGTTTAATAATTTCGATCATTACTAAATTTTATGAACTAACGTTTCGGCATTTTTTCGAATAGTGTCTTTATAATCAAAGTTGCAAGACAATTACAGATCGTAATATTATATTTTAGGTATTGTATGTGTAGATAAATTATGCTTCAAGCGTACGGCTTCGCACAATAATGTCTAACAGGGCTAGCACATGTCTCATCCGAGGCTGACAAGGTATTCGCTTGGATGTGACTTTGATGACATTAGCGGTGAATGTACAAATTGTGAACCCGTGTCTGTCTAAGGTCAACATTAGTTTTGATTCGGGTAGAGCGTTTCATAATCCGACCCTCACATGTTTACGGTATCAGTAATTACTTTATAATTTACCTAAATTCTCAAATAGCACATCAAAAATAATTTACAAATTGGTACAAAATTTGTTGCTTATATATCGTAAGCTTATATGGTTTATGTAACTCTTTAAAACATTGCTAAATTGTTGTACAGTTTATGATTGAGCTATTATCCATGCGAAACGAAGTATTTGTTGAATTTTAGCAATAAATATTGTCCCATTTGGAATTTTTCAGTTAGTTGTAAAGCAAACGGCGACAATGTGTCTATAAATGTCCAGGATTGCTGAATATAATTTAATTAATTAATACATTTGTGAGCAGGACAGTGACATATAATGTATCGATTATGGTTGACATAAGAGTCGTATGTTGCTAACAAGAGACTCGCACGGGAATCGCACAGGTTGACTTTAATAAATTAGAATGAACACTTTTTGGCTCTTCAAGATAGATTTTTACACTGTGTCGTGTATTTGGACACACTGTGGTGACATAGAAGCTGCACCTTTCATTTTCAAGAACGCAGCAATTTTTTGAATTTCGGTGGAAGAACTGTTGGGTGTATGTTCACTGTTGTGGCTACAGTTAAAAGTGCTATATGCAGTATACAGCTGAAATACCACTAGAAATCTGTAACAGTAATCATATCTATGTTACTATAGGTTCTACAAATGTTGAAGACATAGCAACATATTCTGTAACATATAATATGCTCAACTGCTAAGAACGAATGATTGGCCCAATTTTGCAGTGCGACTGACAAAATTCGTGTATGTCTAACCATGGTCCTGGAATATGCAGTGAGTGACACACATTTTCCTGTGAATCCTACATAACACGATGTTGTGGTAGTTTGATACGAGACAGCGTTGCTAGCCACGCATGTATAATTATGAAAATTAATACAAATTTGAATTCAATGAAATTGGTCCTGAGATACAGAGATGATGGGGTTCTGCATTGGAATGCTGATATAAAATCCTCAGAAAGCTGATGGAAGGATGATTTTGTACTGTTTGGACTAAAGATTGAGCTGCTGAGCTATTTTCCGTTATGTTTATTTTCGTTACGTTTGTAAAATAAACTTATGCCTGTTTATTTTATTTTTTATGCTCGTTCAGTTGATATGAAAATTTATACAAATTTGAATTCAATGAAATTGGTACTGAGATACAGAGATGATGTGGTTCTGCATTGGAATGCTGGTATAAAATCCTCAGAAAGCTGATGGAAGGATGGTTTTGTACTGTTTGGACTAAAGATTCAGTTGCTGAGCTATTTTCCGTTATGTTTATTTTCGTTACGTTTGTAAAATAAACTTATGCCTGTTTATTTTATTTTTTATGCTCGTTCAGTTGATATGAAAATTTATACAAATTTGAATTCAATCAAATTGGTCCTGAGATACAGAGATGATGTGGTTCTGCCTTGGAATGCTGGTACAAAATCCTCAGAAAGCTGATGGAAGGATGATTTTGTACTGTTTGGACTAAAGATTTAGCTGCTGAGCTATTTTCCTTTATGTTTATTTTCGTTACGTTTGTAAAATAAACTTTTATGCCTGTTTATTTTATTTCTTATGCTCGTTCAGTTGACAAGCACACAACATACCTAATGATACACGTCTATTTTGTCACAGCTGTCAGGCTATGACAGTGTTGTTAGATTGATCTTGTCTGATTGTGCATAGCACATGTGCATTATAACAGTTACCCAGCCTTGTTATATTATCCCTTGCACCCATAGCTAGTACAAAACGTGAAATATTACGAAACATTTTGGGTCCCAAATAATTTCATAAATTTATTCCCCTTCTGACGACCTCCCTCACCTCCTTCCAACCCTCGATGCATCGCTATCCTCGTGGGGACTTCGAGCCTCGAACATCTGAGGGTATTGATGTAATGTATGCTGTCATGTAGTGTAAATCACACATAATTGTTGTATAATATTGCAGTTCCCACTATGTTAAGATGTATAAATAAAACCAATTGCAACTTGTTATGATGTCGTTCCCTTGGAAGCGTTGAAAAATTCGTGAACAGTATGTAAAATTGTGTGAACCTAACGTAGATCTATTCAGTCCATTCAGTAAATACTGCAAACGGAAATTTGGCCATAGTGGCTAAAATTTCGAAATGCAGGTCGCCCTCCTGCTCCGTCACACTCATTTCGGTTCACCTTGCGTATGTCTTGCAAACTGTTCTACCAACATTAAACAAGACACTCAACTGTACCGGTAGAATATTATACCTACACATCGAAAATGTAGACACATTTTAATAAATACCCATACACGGAACGCTAATATATGTTCTATAGCTCAATGGATAGGCAGGGCGTCGATTCTCATGAGGCACTGGGTTCGATTCTTTTCAACAGCAATTTTTTAATATTAAATTATTGCTAAATATTTATGACTGTTTTGAAAATTCGTTAATATCGCTATCAGGATGCAGTTTATCCTAACGGAGCGCTACTAAATTGTCATTAAAATACATTCGGCGTTCACTTTATAATGTCCACAACGGTTGGAACCTATGTATAAGAACCTATGAACTACCTAGGCACAAGAAAACAATAATACATTTGCGAGCCTAGGAATAAATTATAGTGCGCTAATTCACTCAGTGAAATTTTGTTGCACTTGAGACTTAAAACTAAGTCAGCCATGAAAATACATCATATTGGCTTTAATAATCACAAACAGGGTTAACATATATTATGTCAGTGTATGTATGATGTAAAGATATTCTGCCAATCGCTAGTGCGCATGGTGAAGTTGTTATGGTTTTCTTTCTTTCAGGAGAATGTGCTATGTTCTAAACCTGTTTTTTAAAGGTTGTTGCGCAAAAATTGCATTTTAATATGTATAAAATCGTGGACGCTAAATGCTGCTGTGACGAATTTCTACTACGGAAAAACCACCCAATTTGGCGTAAGGTATCAACAGAACGTTAACTTTTCAACAGCTATGCTGGTTGCCTATTGATGTCGTCTGTAATTGTAGTCACATGTAACAATAATGTAGTGAATAGAGCTATCTTTCACTAACCTGTGGACTTTCAATGTAAGAAAACATTAATGCACCAGCGAACATATACAGCAGGATGATAACAGCCATCAGAGCAAATCGTGCATTTTCTTCGTGTATGTGTATTGTCGAACAACAACCTCTGGGTGCAACTCGGTCGTTATTTAACGGTGTCGCGTTAGGGACTGTCCAATAAGTTTTGAAATAAGCAGCCGTTTGCTGTCCGCTTACGATGTTTGGTCTTCCTCTCTTCATCGAAGTTTGATTTGGCTACGTTTCATGAAACAGTTTTCCTAACTATAAGATAATAAACGTAACACCTGTTTTTTATTATGCGTAACGACAGTGCTTGAAAACGAATTGACAGCAGTCCAGTAAATTGACGTTACAATTTTATTCGCAGTGCTATTTAACTTTAGCTAATAACATTAGTTTCTTAGTTAATTTTAGTATTATTTGCAATGCAATATTAAAAATTCTTTAGTAGGCTATGCAAAAATCATTCTCGTAGACGATCCGTATATAATTAGTACATCTGCAAGAAATATCAATAAGTTTCAGCTTTGCTGTACTCATGCAATACTGGACATCTATGTATTAATTGACAGTCAAAAATCTAATATGGTTCCCTGCTGCTACGTTAAAATTACTAGCAAGTTATAACAGTATATATATCTATCTCAGCGTTGTCTTGTTTAAGATACTAGTAACTTTTGCCATATTGTTTTAAAACTTGTGCTTCGGTAGTTTTTCACAGTAAGGCATCATTCACACTATCTTGCGTGCATTGAAATACACATTGTTTGGAACTTGGAACCCAAATACACCAAGTGGTAGATGTCACCGTGCCACTTGCACCATATTCTAGGTTGTTGCATGCCAGTTGCATCGATTTGTATATCGTGAAGCGGCAGTATTCACAAGATGCAGGTAACTCGCATTTAAGCACCCATAACCTGATGCATTTGGCACGACATTTCCAAAGAGTGTATAAATGTGTAAATATTTTGTATATTCATGGTGCCAGTAATAACGTAAGTGGGGAGGAGCATACATCGAAGCCTACTTTGTGAAAACATAACTGGCATGCATCTTATGAAACATTGCTAACTATGAAGTAAAATGAGCTACGGGGTCTACAATTATTTTCAGCAACCGCTCCGAAGGAATGGTGAAAGCGAGAGCAGGTTGCTGAATAACTTTAAACTGTTTATCACGTCATTCGTCGAACAAGAACTTTGTACAATAATTGGTGATTAACAATAAACAAGAGAAAGTTCAATCGATGAAAAGAAAGAGATAAGATAAGATGAGTTTTGTTTATCGTCGACGATGATTTATCTTAGCGTTTTATTGTTGCACTATCACATATTGGTTTAGCAATATAGAATTTACAGTGATATCGAAACTTGGCATCCGCTGTGTATCTGTGAATAAGTGATATTCCCAAAATATTTATAAATGGCATTATAAATTGTCGCCGTAGAATAAAACGAAACAAGATCATTAAAATGGTCCGCAGATCACATTTCCTCACACAATAGGCGTCTTAGTATTATTTGTTTTCAATGTCATTAATGCACAATCCAATGTCAGTCATTATGCTGGTGTAATGCTGACACAATTTCCTATACATAAGTTAGAATAAGGCTCCACTACTCTTCGCTGATCACATTCATCAATTGTACGATTAAAGTCATCAAATTTTGCCCTAAATTAAACGAGTCTTTGTACTGCAAACGTATAATGTACTACATCATTATGATAACAGCTGATGAAACGCATATTGTTGAAGTTTTCAAGCCGGTGGAATTTATATATAAATAAAACTTGCAAAGTTTGGCATGCTTGTTAAGCAACAGTCAATAGACATATCGCCTTCACTTAATCTGCATAACTGGCACTTCGAGATTTGATTCCGTCAGATATACATATATCGTTACGAATATTTACGTTTTTCATGTATACCTTTAGCCAGTAATATTGTTGACCCGGAAAAATTGGAATTCCAAAATTACCAGTTATAAATTTATAATGTCAATTTCTTGGAATCACGCGGGCATTGGCACGCACTTTCAGTGGAGTTGTGCTCTAAATGGTTACATCACCCACTACGGTGTATTTTACGGTAGTATTTTGCGCCCTGGCGCCAGTGAGTGATTACACATAATGACAGCTTTATATAGCATATTAAAATATACATAAAAAATGGCGGATACAAGCGTGAATATAAATAGTTAATATAGCCCACTCTGCTTTTGTTTTGCTAGCAGTACTTTTGATATGAAACTTCAGATTGGTGAATTTGAACACCTAAGTTTATTGTGAGGCAAAATATAGCGGTAGCCTCCTGTTCTAGTTGGGCAACTTTCCGGTGGGCAGTTGTCAGTGCCCCAATTTTTCGTAGTAATCCGGCAATAAGACGCAGGGGTGACTCGTGTCCTCTTCTCTCACCACTCAGGAATCAAGCTGAAGCGACACGCCCTTCGCTTTGACTACTTCCCCTCCAGAAAATAAATCCCTAAGCATAAGGCATGTTAACATAGCTCTTCATATCGTCCGCAATAATCTGGAGATTTTCCGCGCCGTATAACGGAAAGCCGCTCCTAGGGAGGAGTTTAAATGCTATTAAATTTTATGCATTATATGTCATTTCAATTTTACCGAGCCGACATGTGGCGTATATCATTTTTACAGTCGTACCTTCTGGGTAGGAAACACAGCTAAGCATCTGTGTTTGCATAGTGGCGGCCCCATTGTCAGGTTTAGATTAGTCTTAATTTTATATATGAAACGATGGCTAGGCTCAATTGCTTAGGTGTAAGCTTTTATGTATAGAATAGCATAATGTTCATTTCATTTATTATATAAGACGCAAAGCTTAGGCTCTAAGGCTCAGGCTTAATATCGAGAACGGCATGACATGTATTAGATTTCGGAATCTAAATGTTACACTGACACGAAATACAGTCAGGTCTGAACAATCTACGTTAGCTCGCACCATTCGATCAGCTTGGTTTTGAAGCTCGTTCTGTTCCACCCCTTAATTTCAGGAACAGCTTACACCTATATGTACACTTCTAATGAAGTTAGCTCAAATCTATAAATATTACCCCTTATTCCTTGCCTGCATATTGTTAAAAAGTGAGATATCAGAATCGTTTGAAGATTTTAATTTTATCAGTTCCACAGTGAAGGTTATATATATAAACGTTGAATATGGGTGTTGTATATGAATAGTCTTAAAAGGTTAAATTTATATGACGAATTTGGCGAAAATGTATATAAATTAAAATACATAAAACATGTTTTCATATTTATAATTAAACTGAGGTATTAAAACTGCGGTAACGTAGTTTGGCTATGGCACTAATTTAAGTAACAGTACAACGATGCATTATGCCAGCAGTCGGTGCCATGCTCGGAAGCCATGAAACAGTACAGTTTTGCTTCCAATACATCTAATTCTTCAGGCAAGCTAGTCCGTTACTGCAAATTTTCAACAACTTTGATAACGTGGATGCTGTATTGAAATTTGAGGTTTATCAGTTATAATGTGATATATGTTAAAACACTACAACTTAACAACTGCTCTGGCTTAGTTCCTGAAGGATTTTGCTGGGTCCAAAATAAGCTTTTACAAAGGGTGCAGCATAAAATTGCTGCGCATATTACAAACTAAAATATAATAAATTCTTAAGATGTCGCTAAATCGGCGTTGTTAGCTTAAAAATTCGAACTAAAAATTATGTGCCTATTTTATATATTAAAACACTAAGGCGTGCCTAAAAATGTAATTAAATAGAGTTATTTTCATTTTATATTATCGTTCTTGCTTAAATAAATTTCACAGTTCGGTGCGTAATTAACTCTATTTACAAGCAAATATCGAATTAATTCTCATAAGGTTGAGTTCAAGGTACTTGGTGAAACTTGCCGTGCTACTTGATGATACATGCCATCTATAGTATGGTTAAATGCAAAAGAAATAAACCAGTAATATGCTAAAATCGAAATTGGGCAAGCAAAAATTGCGTTTATATAATTCCTTCGTTTCCTTAGCTGCATTCACACATTCTAACATTTTGTGCTTAAAATACTTAAAATGTGTGCAAAACGTTTATCAAATTTTGTTTAAATTGAATCAGAATTTTACTGTCAATTGTAGTTGAAAAATCGGGCAAATCATTGTGCTTCAAACCTTTAGTTTAAAAAATTCAATGATTTGTTTGTTATTCCTAATACGCCGAAGCAATACGCTACAAGCGTTTGTACCCACGTTCGAATCCACTAAAAATGAAAAAAATATGCTTTCAAACTTTGAGCGGAATACTTGACTGAGTGTACGCAGGTTTATCCCTGACACCGGTTGGGTTCACTTAATCTATAGAACTTGTAATATCTCAACAGTTTTTGAAAAAAGACATAAACAGAAAGAAACGTAATTGGTAACAGAATATGTTGTACTGCAACAGGTAAGTGGCAGTGCAGCAAATTTAAGAGGATATAAGATCACGAATAATTAATACATGTCAGCTCTATGTAGTTTGTAATTTGACCCAAATGTGGTGAATGGTTTCCCTTTAACTCAAGATCACACCTGCATACACGTCAGATAGTGTTCCGGCATGATACAGAATTTAATCATACTTCACAGTGATTAATAGGTTTTTAAGATTTACTGTGCATATGCCTATATTAGCAACGTATACGTTATCACCGAGCTACAACGTGAATTGTCCGCGTATAATTAGGACCAGCACGTGGTGTATGCTGGTGGGCAGGATAGACTATGTAAGACAAACTATAGACGATGTCACTGACAGGAAGTTTTATATGCTGTGGTATTTTTATATCCTATTTTTAAAGAAGTTTTTAAAATAGGTAAGTTGACTTTGGTGAATTTTCTAATTATATAAATATCCGTGAGGTATCGTTAGTAGTGTGGCATGACGGTGTCTGGGCAAAAGTTGCGCTACATTGAATCCTTATAACGCCCAAACAGCATTTCGTTCCTGGAGATTCGTCGTCACTGAAATATTATTTGCTGTGTCGGTGACACCAAACAGAAAAGGCGATGGCGTGATGGATAAGCTATAAAGATTTTTTTGAAAAAAATTGTGACTTCTACTGTACGTCCTGTCACTGACTGTGTTAGGTATGCTGAATCTGGACAAAGCTGTCATATGGACAACTGTCAAAACTCATGGTTACTTGGGCCCTCATAACTTTCTAAAGGTTTCGTAGATTTCAATATACTACACACCAGTAGATTGCTCTCATCAAGACGAGTCGAATGGTTCCAAACATGACCATATTCCGAAGAAAAAAATTTTTTGAGTTCCTAAGGGGGACCGCAAACAATCGAAAATTTTTAAGGTATATGAGTAAAATGACTTTTTCTGAACCACCTCACCGAGCTGAATCGATTGGTAGCAAAATCAGCTCTGTATCTTCAAAATTGAACAAATTCGGGCTGGAGGATAATAGAAAAGAACTGTTTATAATGATATATTTTTCAGCAAGTACGTGTAACCGATTGAAAGTTGATAATTTCGATACAAAATTTTGTAATTTTAAAACGTATAACTGGCTTATAAATCAACCAGTCAAACCAATATAATGTCGATAGGGAAGTAACAACTTAAAAACGGGGTGAAAAATATGTTGAAAAGATACGTCTTTGGTTACTGCTTTCAACAGGGGCCGGAGTTTACCATAATGACAAATGCAGATGAAATATGTCTTATTGAACAATTTGATGTCAAATGCAGTTCCGCTATTGCACATTCTTTCATTCACACTTACACTACCATGGTGGATGTGAAGTATTTTGTCCGGACTTAATTCATGTTCATAGCAGCGACTGCAATTACATTTCTAATTCTGTAGATGGTCAAGTTAGTCTTCCGATAGGTTTTGCAAAAGTGTTGGATAAAGCTATTGTAATTGTTGCATTGGGTTAATTTACTGCTGAACTAACTAAAAATTTTAATAGAGAGGTACATTGGAAGAAAATTGCATAAAAACATAGAAGTTCTACTTAAACTTATCATGTATACAACTGTGCCAGAAAAAAGTTTGCTTTTGTTTAATGTTTTGTTTATAACTGTTACTATTTAAATAATACAAATTGTTAATGAATACAAATTTATCAAGACAACTTGTGACGAATATAACTGTAGCTGGACTCAACTGAAAGTGTGAATGAAGGAACGTGGCATGGAGGACCATTTTACTTGACAACAAATGTCTTGCGTACTTACTGAAAAATATATAAACATAATTATTCGTCAAACCTGATGTGACAATTGGACGATGTATATATTCTAGCCAACTAATAAGAATAAAATATATATAGTTTTTGCCAGAAGTGATTCGCATTATTTACTAAGTTATACACAAGCTTAAACCACCAAATCAGTGAATAGGGTCAAATGGCGAATTTGGGAAATGGTTAAATTGATTAACTAACCTTCATAACTAACCTTCATACGGTTTAGGAGCACTAGTCTATTAGACATTTTGCCGCACCCCTTCAACGAGCGATTGAACTGGTCAACTGTTAGTGACTCAAGACATGAACTGTCTAGTTCATTCCAGGGTCGGACCACCCTGGTTGAGAAAAAATGTTTCCGGACGTTCGTTCGACAGGACTCAACATAAAGTTTCCGCTCATGCCCTCGGAGACGACGGTGACGTATCTAGAAGAACTGATCAGCAGTTAGGCAACTGTTTCCGTTCACAATCTTGAAAGCATTGATCAAATCGATAGTCTCTTCGTTGAGCAAGTGTTGAAATACAATTCCGTTGAATGTCTTCAGCTAATCGCAGGCATCTATGCTGGATCTTTTCCCATCTGTGGATGTTCATCGTATATTGCGGAAACCATACAGCAGCTGCATACTCCAGTATTGGCCGGACCAGTGATTTATACAAGGGCAATATGGCATGCTTCGAACGGGAAGCAATAGTTCGTCGAATAATACCGATGACCTGGTTGCAACGCTTCTCTAACATACGAATGTGGTCGTCAAACTTCAGGTTGGAAGCAATAATTACACCGAGATCTTTGGTTTCGTGCAATGATTCCAATATATGTTCTCGAACTCGATAGTGAAAAGGGACAGATTCTTTCATACGGATAACCCAGCACTTGGTAGGTTTGAGAGGCAATTGGTTCTCAACTGACCAAGCTTGAACGACAGTGATACACTGATCTAATTGTGCGGTATAACTTAATATCGTTAACATAGATGGCTATGTTTGACGTCACAGAGTCTGGGATGTCGTTGACAAAGATGATGAAACAGTAATGCTCGCTCAGTGTTCCCTGAGGAATGCCACTCATCACACGCTTCCACTCTGTTTCCACTCCGTTCATGACCACCCTCTGTGTTCGATTTGTCAGAAAGTTGCTAAACCATTGCAGCAGCTGTCCTCGTATGCCAACTGCTTCCATCTTGCGCAACAAAAGCGAGAACGGAACTGAATCAAACGCTTTCTTAAAGTCAAGGTACGCCACGTCGACTCCATTTGAGGCATTCTTGTCGAAGGCCGCGGTCCAGTCATTGAGACAAGAGAGAAAATTGGTCACTGTCGATCTATCGGGTAAGGAACCATGCTGTTTTGAACTGAATGTATCGTGGTCGAGCAGAAACTTGAGAGTCGGCGCCCATAACAGTCGTTCGAGAATCTTGGCAACAACTGATGTTAGTGAGATGGGTCTTAGTTCATCGCATGAAGTTGTGTTGACAACTTTTGGCAAAGCAGTGATGTTAGCCATAGTCCAATCGCCTGGGCACTCGCTGTGATCGATGGATTGTTGAAATATTCTGTACAAAGGGTAAGCCAACTGTTTAGCACACCGTTTGAGTATCGCACTGTTGATACCATCTGGCCCACTCGAGTTCCAGGGAATCAGTTTTCTAAGTTGAAATTCAACTTCTATGACATTGAAAGTAAGACGAGATATTCCATCCGTTTGCCATACACTAGGTGCGGCGTCGTGGTTGTTAGGCGCTACAGTGTAAACGCTGGCGAAATGATCATTCATTCTATTTGCAACTTGTGTTGGAGACGTCAGTAAAATTCCATTAGCGTCTCTGATTCTAGAAATTCGGGAAGCCGGTCGGACGAAGTTCTTTGAGTATTGATAAAAACGTTTCACGTTTTTCCCGAGTTTCATGTTAGCAGCGAGTGACAGTTCAAAACCAGCATCTGCTATGCACAAGAGCGTTGCGAAAGTCGTTACTCGCCCGGTGATATTCTGCTTGATCACAAGCCAAACGGGAGCGTTGCCACACCTGCCATTTTTTGTTCTTCTTTCGGCGATCTCGTTTAACCAATGTATCTTTTTCCCAAGGTCTTCTGGAGGCCATGCCACGATGAGTTACAAGGGTAACAAACATTTCAATAGCCTGATTGTAGATATCTAAGAACTTGTTCCACTTCTCATGAACATTGTTGACGCCCCAAACTGTATCCCAGTCGATATTATCAAAGAAGACTCTCATTTGATTTATCCTAGCACGACAATAATCGCGACGCTGCCTTGGCTGCTCTTCTGTAGATTCAAAAAGGACAATGATCTCTGCTCCAGCATCTTGGTCACTTTTTGAAAAGCATGGATATGGTGAGGTTTGGAGAATACGTTCGGGGCAATTACATAGAACTAAGTCTAGAGTGTTTGCATTCCTCGTCACAAAAGTAACGTGCTGAGTGAGTAAATTGTCATTTACGAAGTCAACAAATTTCGTTTCTAGCTCTGATCGAGGAGAAGGTTGAGGCCACTTTAGGTCGGGCATATTAAAATCACCGCATATAATAATGTCACCTTGGCAATGTGGTTTAATAGTTTCGCATAAATTAGTCAACAGTACTGTTTCAGAAATACCAAATGTTTCTATGTACCTGTTGTTGCTTGGGCGATAACAGCACGTGCAGATGAACTAGTGTGACATCTCACGACAACTACTTCACATGCTAGCGGATGGGAACTTATAGCAACTGGAAACAATGTCTCTTTTATCATTATCGCACACCCGCCTCTGTTTACACCAGGAAAAACACTTTCTCTGTCAACTCTGAAGACTACGTAACCACTTGGACAAAAACAGGAACTAGGTATTGTAGTATCAAACCACGTTTCACAAATACAGAGAAAATCTGGAGAGACATCAGTAATAAAATGAAAAAGTTCGGAATGCTTTGACACCAGTCCCTGGCAATTAAATAAAAACCCACGAACAACGTTCCCTCGACAATCACTAAATTTACTACTAATTTTGCTGTTAGCTGCTGCTTGCTGTAGTCATTGCGTGATACTGTTTTCCCCAGATGCGGCAGTGCCATAATGGCTCCCTCTTGTATTCTGTTGCACATCATCTGCGTCGGTCCCTTGAGCGGTTGTTTCTAGAATACGAGTACCCTGTCGACGAACTGATACACCCGGTCGCTTATTAAGTCGTTCAACTAAATTATTTGTGCCATAAAGCTTTCGCTGAAATCGTTGCCGTTCTAGTACAGTCCGATCAGGATGGAGATATACCGTACACATCCAAGAGTCCATCGCATGCCGAAGCATGGTTTTGTTTTTCAGTGCAATTTCTACTGGCTCTGCGCTGTCGAAACGACAAATTATGGGTCTTCGGCGATCGGTATCATATTCCCCAATTCGAGAAATATATTTCGGTTCAGTTGCAGTTGGAACACTCATAGCCCTCAGTAGTTGAATAACTTTGCTTTTTTCAACTTCACACCGCTCTTCTGGTGAGCGTTCGCCAGCCACTTCATCAAGATTTCGGATTATAATCGCTCTACTATGATGTACTTTTTCCGACGGTTCATCGATCACTTGGTCGACTCGTTTGTTGACCCGATTGAAATGGATGACTTGAGGATTATGGGCTTGTAGAACATTTTACTACGGAATTAGTGGAAATGAAAGGCTTTGGGGAAATGGGTGTTTGGGGAGTTGTTTGTGGGAAATGAGGGTTCGGGAGGGCAATTTGGATGAAATAGGAATTTAGGTGTTTTTGTGTGTGTATATGAGGGTTTTGATGCGTTTGGGGTAATGGGAGTTTGGAAGAGGGCCCCAAAAGGACTATTTTTCCTCGCCTTATGCTGCTATTGTTATAGGTGCTCAAGATCCGTCGGCTTAGGCTATATTAAATGGACTTGGCTAAAGGGAAGCACGGGGACTGAGAGGGTAGGCCAGGAGGATAACCAACAATTTTCTAAAGTCTCATAAATGTTACAATTTTTACACATTTTTCATAATTTTCCTTAAAATTTTTATAGTTTTGCTCAAAATCGCGAAAGCTTTACGCACGCCTTTGGCTTGAGGGCGCGGTGGATTTGGGGACGTAAATATAGGTTACCACAGGTCTGGTCATTACAGGCGCAAACGTTCCACCCTTCCCCTGTTAGCAACATATGATATATATTTGCCCTACTTTGTTGCTACTTGTTAAACTAGAAATTTCAGTTTTTGTTGTAGAGTTTCAAGATCGTATTACTCAGTTAACTACAACAAAGCGAGAGAAAATTAATACCTTAATTCTAAGTATACAGTCTATGTAAGCTAACTTTCGAGTATTATACAAAATTATCAAATGCATACTTTACGATGTAGAGTCGTAATTCAGTTGGCCACAACTTCAATTCCATTCGCTTTTTGGTTGTATTCCAATATACAGTCATATAAAACTAGTATATAGGTGTCGATGTGGGGACGGTGTTATATCCCTAAGGTTCGGGCCGCCCAAGCTACTTTTACTCCCAACAACCAGAAAGCTCTGCTGCACCCGCCCACCTGCCACGCAATTGCCCAAGTCGCAGCGCGCCGAATGCGTGCAGAAAATTGGGAAAGATAGGGTGAAAATGGCAAAATTGGGTAAAATTGGCAATAAATAGGGGAATCACGAAAAGTTTATAGCAAATTGGCAAAACTCGGGAAATTTTTGACTCCCCCTGGCTACATCGTTAACATGACCTCCACCTGTGATGACCATCTACCATCCCTCTCCCTCATAATACGACTGACCTTCGCCACCTATGAGCTATATGATTCAGCAAGTCATTTAGTGACAAACGTAGGAATTAGGAAAATCTGTGCTTCCGCAATTTGCTTTTTGTATCACAGAGACCATGTTTACGCACGCCAAACCGTGGACAAAAAACCGGAATTATGACCGAGAACTCATGCATGATTCAGCTCTTGATTTTGTCAAGAGGACAACCATGGTGTACGTAACTTAGGTTGTCTCACGCATTAAATCTACAATGGTTTAGTTCGGTAGGTAACGTTAGGCGTGGCAACAAGTGTATATTATAGATGACCCCGTCGGATTGTTATATCGCCAATATTTTAAGATGTCTATAAATCAATCATGGCAGTGCTGACCACATATTTCTCAGCAAGTTTGGTATAACAACACTGACAACTCAACGTGGGGAACCGTTGTTTAATTTGTACAGGTGGCCGCATAGATATCATTTCAGCAGTTTTAAGCGGATGATAGCGGAGTTTATCAACTAGTGTTTCCTGCTTCGACGCACAATATTTGACCAAGGATAGCAGCCGCACAAATTAACACTTCTGACCTTGTGCAAGAATGATGTTTTTCAGATTGTTAAGGGTATAGGACAAAATGCTTCTTGAGCATTGTATAACAACAAAATTCGTGTGCGAATATCAGGTATGATATTGCGCAATAGGAATCAAAAACAAGGCAGTCGCACCTTGTCTGCTCATGGTTATTACAACTCATCAGCTCCTTCTGTTATTATCTGTAGCATACTATATACCGTGTAGTGATAGATTCAAACACTTACAGTAACGATTGGTCTAGGTAGGACTGACAGTGCCAATTAACGGTATTAAAAGGTATTAAATGTTATTAAAATTCATCTGAGTTACTATTATTGAGGTGCGGATGCTTATGACCAAAGTTGCCGAAGACCAAGCCGTGAAGGGGTGCCAACTCCCACATGGAAATTTTACACGAAAAATATTTTAACTATCCGAGCAAGCTTTTACGCTTGTTACAGGTTGGCGCCCTGAAGCAGGGTGACTTGAAAATTACATGGGTGGCCTTATGAATATAAAACTTTGCGCCGCCGACTAGTGCAGGATTCTACCACCATACAATTAACGGTATATTGGATTTAAGCATACATACATAGCTTGACTGACTATATTGATTGATCAGTATGGGTTGATTGACATAACTATATATCTGACTTAAAGCAAGAAAAGGTTTGGATAACTGGGATATGCATATTATAGTTAAAAAGAGCAGTAGTTTTAACTACGAAATGTCGTTGAGAATAGGTTTATGGTGCATGATTAAGATATTTCCATGCCTGCATGAGAACGCATCAGAATTTCGTTGAAAGCTACTGCTTAATGCTATACCTTTGAAATCTTTCACACTACCTGTTATGTTACATTTTGTTAGATGTTGTGCTGTAGCCGAATTGGTCATTTGGCTCTTGGTCGATCGTTTGCCCATTCTGCATGAAATCCTGAGGTGCTCAGATGCGCGCATTGTTTGAGTCAGTTTGTTGAGCTGATATATAGGCAGCTAAGCAAGCGGAACAGCGATCTAAGGAGCTCAGTAACCGCATTTTTTAAGGAAACGAATGTTTGACTTTGTAGCCTGGTTGAAAAATCACATTTTGAGGGTTTGGAAGTGATTTTTAAATAGTTGGGAAATCTGTTTCTTAACACTTGCCCATCCCAGAGTCACAGTGCACGCTGCAATCCACTGCACTATATGGGGTCTTCGTATTGAACGCATGCATGTGTGTTGTTATTCCCTTGCTGCGTGAGGTTCCTGAAAGAACCGAGCAACAGCTCTCAAAAACCGCGGTGACTAAAGTACAATGCTCTCACCAAAACGGTTCAGTTGAACCCACTGCTGGGGAAAAATTTTCTTCATCATTGTACGATAAAGGCTAGGAAAGGGCTAGGAAAGGACTTGACAAATCAAACAAAAAAGACAATTTTAACGTTATATCTTTTTATTTCGGTTGATGTATCGTCCGATGCCGCATTACATAAATTTATACTCTGAGAGGCACAATTTTCTGAAACTAAAAATTATTTAGTTTTGTGCTTTTCAATGAGTTTTATTGGGTAGCTGTTGGATCTGAATAGATTATGTAAAAATTCTGCATGTATCAGTCTGGTTGATACAGCATGGTATAGAAGGCAGGCATTGTATAATACCTGTTTTGTAATTCCTATAAACGAATGAAGCTAATTAAGTTAACAAGCCTGCAAATGTAAATTTCATGAAAACTGCCGTGTGAAACTTGCTATTTTGATGCACAACTTTTGTGTCCAGCAAACATCAAGCCGTTTACCTATTTTCAAGCGTGAATTTTATATAACGATATTGAGCATTAAGATATGTCCAAAAGTTATCTGCTTGACTTTCATCGTTGAAAATAGTGAAAGCATCATCTACGTAGCGATAATATGCCTTAGGTTTGCAATTGGTTGGGTAGTTATTAAGCCGATTCTATTCCAATTCGTAAGTAAGGATGTTGGCTGAAGTTGGTCCTAGAGGCGCGCCCATAGCGACAACTTCAGGTTTCTGAAAAATTCGGCCGTTGAACAGAAAGCTGATTTTTAACGCACAGTCTAAATTGCTGTTGAAAGATCGTAAACTGGTAGTTGACAAACAATTTCATTGTTGTGCACGGTATCTGCGATAAACTCTAAGAAATCTTCAATTGGAACATTTTATGAACATTGCTATCAAAGTGTTTACATCAAAGCGATCCATATAAGCAGTGATATGGTTCAAATTGCCCACGGTCCACGGAATTCGAATAATGATAATTTAATAACTAATATTCCTTGCAGTGGGGTTCTTTCGTGCATTAACTCAGTGGTGCATAGTTTGGCAGAATTTTGGTCCCAATTTAGAACCAATAACCAAAAATCAATAGCACCGTGTTAAACTCGTTCGAATTATGCAAGAGCGTCGCTAATTTGAACAATAACGCCGCTAGCTTTGATGTCGTTGCTTTGTTGGTAGATGTTCCAATTGAAGAAGCATTACAGTTTATCACAAATGCAGTCCATAATAACGAAATCATGGCGAACTACCGGTTTACGATCTTTTGACAGCAATTAGACTGTGCGTTAAAACATCAACTTCAAATTTTTCAGCGAAATGAAGATATCGCTTTGGGCTCGCACCTAGAACCAACTCCAGCCAACATCTGTACCAGCAAATCGGAACAGATTTCACTCAATGTCTATTCCGCTGATTAAAAGCCTAAGAAATACTATCGCTACGTATATCATACTTTCACAATTTTCGAAAATGTAAGTCAAGCATTTAACTTTCTAATCTAAATTACCACTCAACAACGTTATATAAAATTCATGCTTGAAAAAGATGTAAATGGCTCGGATAATTTCCTGGACATTGTGAATCAACATTGTTAATTTAACATGTCAGTTTTCAGGAAATTCCTTTCACAGGTCAGTTAACTCAATTCGATTCATACGTTTATAAAAATTACAAAACAACATTACGAAAAAATTTATACAATGCCTTCTACACCATTATATCAATCAATATAATTTATAACCCGATACATGCAGAATTTCACTTTCTACGTAATCAGTTCAGATCCAAAGGCTACCCGTTGAACTTGATTGATAATAAAGCCAAAGCCTGTGTAAACAATTTAGTTTCTAAAAATATTGCATTTCGGTTAAACGATGATTCACGTATTGCGAGATCGACCAATACATCAAGTAGAATAAAGGCACAGCAAAATAGCCATTTTTGGGTCATTTGTCAAGTCGCTCTAAGAAGCAGATTTCACAAGTGTTTAAAAAATCATTTCCGAACACCAAAAATACGTGCGATTTTTGAATCAATCTAAAACCAAACATTCGTTTCCCTTTAAAATACGGTTCCTGAGCTCCTTAGATCGCATGCTGTTTACAAATACAACTGTCCCGCTTGCTAAGCTGCCTATATCAGTTCAAGAAAAGAACTCAAACAATGCGCGCATCTGAGCACCTCAGCATATCATGCAGAATGGGCAAACGATTGACCAACAGCCAAATGACCAATTCGGCTACAGCACAACATCTAACAAAATGTAACATAACAGGTAGTGTGAAAGATTTCACGGTTATAGCATTAACCAGTAGCTGTCAGCGAAATTCGGACCCCTTCTCATGCAGGCATGGAAATATCTTAATCATGCACCATAAACCTATTCTCAACGACAATTCGTAGTTAAACCATTCCTCTTTTTTAACATAAATGCGCTTATCCCAGTTATACCAACTTTTGCTCCTTTTAAGTCAGCGGTATCATATTCTAAGATCCTTGGACCATTTCATAGTAAAATTGCGTACTTTCTTGAATTAAGTGCACTAAAGGCTCAACATTTCCTAGGAATAAACTGTACGTATAGTTGAACGCAATTTAGAATTATTTTGTGTAACACAGTTTTGGCCGATATTTGTGCAAATTGTGTTAATTTTATTAATACTTTAAGAAAAATGTAAATGAGTTACTTATTTAGGCTGAAATAATGCGAATTTTGGTGAATTTTCCGAAAAAGATATATGTTTCGTCTGCATTAACGTTATTTGAAATCAGCTTCTCGATTAAAATTTACGAATTTACATATCGATAAAACGTTAAATGTCAAGCCTTTTGATGACGGAATCGTTTATTGCAAATTTAATTTGAGTTGAAAAAGTAGAAAAGAATTTGGCCAATATTGAGTAGAACAAGTAAACGCTGATAAATAGTTCCAAACGACCGTTGGGCCTTTAGTACACTAAATTCGAGAAGATTTTTTTTATCAGACGCAACGTTATAGGCAAGAAAGATAAAGTATAAATCATTATACCATTTTGTAGCAAAAATATATTCATCCAGTTGTACCTTTAACTGCTTCTGGCAATGTCCAATTTGAAGGTCTGACGCTGACGGGTATACTAATTTGATTCGCTTCTGAATCAAACTTGAATCAATATCTCACTTCGAAATTTATGCTGAAACCTCTTATTAGTGAAGATTTCACGTTGAGTCAGCAATTATGTCTCTTTGAAATCTATACCGAAATCGTATTACTGCTGATGTCACCTTGATAGATAGGTTGCAAAAGTTAAGTGTTTGTGTATGAACTGCAAGATTCTTGCTGACCAACCGCTGCTGCGCCCGAAGGTATTTAATTGACACAATGATAATTATAGGTAAATAGTGTTGGTGTACGATTTTTGTCGGTACTATATTGGACCATAGTATTTCAATAAATACTAGACGCTATGAGAATACTACTGACACGACAGGTGCTATATGTGTTGAATGATTTGACCCATACTGTATAAAATTATTAATGTTCGCGAGCTAAATTTATGCGAGACTAAACTTAACATGTGCCCACTCCTATTTTGTCAAATCCGAAGTCGAATCCACATATCTTATTATGAAACAGATACGACAAAGGATTCGATTCACTGCGAGCCCAGAAGCAGTGATTTTCAATCACTCAGTGACCTTCCATAACGATGATTAGTTCTGAATTAGGATTCGTCGCTGTTCTTGAACAAATTCAATGTAAATGTAACGGCATAAACGTCAGAGTCCTGTAGTTTGTGAGTTATTCTTCGCGAATATAACTGTTTTAATCTAAAAACAATAAAATATTGTTCACAAGCAATTTTAATGTTCGCGAATAAAAATATATTTTTTTATTTGAGTAGATAGAGTTCCCTTACCCAATTTTTGTTCGAAAAACATAGCATGGTCTGTGGGCACAGGTTAAATTTAGTTGCGTATTAATAATAAACAACTTATGACAAATAAAAAAGCTGTTGAAAGGTGTGTTTCGAAGATGTAGCTACTCACAATATCGTAAATCCATTAAGAAAACACTACTATGGGTTTACAGATCCTACCACTGAGCTTTCAATTTTAGCAATTTCATAAACGTAATTGTACCGCTTCAGTCAAATATTTCAGACTAACGCAAAAGCAACGGATAAGTAAATGGTTGGTGTGACAAAAAATTAATCGCGTTAAATTTGTCCAGTTCTGTAGGAAAAATTTACACGCGAAGCTTTAGTATTTTGGCACGAGTGTTGTAGGTAAGACAGGAATTTTCAATATGACTATGCGCAAATGAACAAAATGAGCTGATTGAGTGTTAGTCATGTGGTCTGCGAACACATTTCGTGTGGCTCATGTCCTTTTCAGGATAATTCCGCTATTGGACATCAGCGGTAGATACTCTCCGGTAGATACATTGTTAAATAATGGCGGTAAGCAATTCGGACATTGGCTCCTGCAATAGAAAATCAAGCGGAAGCGTTTAAATCCCTGGAACAGGGGTATTTATTAACTGTTAAATGGTAAGCGCAAAGGGCAAACTTACGGAAGACTATTCACACGAGCGATTAACGGTGTTATTGAACGACTATACTTTCTGTGTTTGCGCGGATCTTCCAGTACTCAACAACGAAGACGCCAATTCAAGCAATTGATTGCGACTGGATTGATCACAACCAACCGTTTTCGCATGGAAATGACAG
The DNA here is from genome assembly GCA_030248225.1 of Trileptium ribeirensis. Classification (NCBI taxonomy): domain Eukaryota; kingdom Metazoa; phylum Nematoda; class Enoplea; order Enoplida; family Thoracostomopsidae; genus Trileptium; species Trileptium ribeirensis. The sequence goes on along the minus strand of JASANE010022622.1, from coordinate 35,753 downwards.
CGACGTTATGAACCCCGAGCCATGATATACGGAATCTTCAGGACAAGTCAAGCATTAATTGGCGTGTTCAACAAGTCATTATTAATCAGCTGGAAACACAATGCAAAGTCGTTACGCTTACTACTTCTAATATCCGGGAAGTTTGAGTCGAATCCTAGATCGATCGCTAACCGGTACAAACTGCGAAAATAGATATTGTTGAGTTTCTACATCGTCCCAATGACGATGACCAAGTGTTGTATTTGCAGAGTAAGAAAGCTAATGTCGTTGCGTTGCCCGAAGTCAAAAACCTGGAAGATATGAACGCTATCACACATTTGGCCACAAATAATTTCGAACCTACGACAAGTAATAAGCTGTCTATTCTAGATTTAAATTCGATCAAACTATCCGACTTCTTTGAACACGACGCCGCAATTTAGTTCGCACAGATCTAGCGAATACTGGACCACCGCGTCTGAATTCGTCTAGCTCAATAGTCCCTTTCGCATGCTGCCAACTCACGTGATTCATGAAAGCGGTGCCAATGTCAGCGTCACATACGACCAAATCAAGTTCAATGTTGTGGACTAGATGCATAAAAGCAAGCGACGAAGGCAAGTTACGCCAAAGAATTAGCTTAGCTGTTGTAACCATACGTCGAAGAATAGAATACCAGCTTACCAGCATTATGTGTAGCATATCATACAGCATGCTAGTTCTTATGTCAAAATCACGAAATTGAATTTTGCAAAAATTCGTGGTCAAAATCCTACCATCGGCATTAACAGTTTATCAAATTCGAACAAGGGCTTCGTGATGTACGAAAGCAATTTGCGTACAGTTGCCGAATTGGCACCATTGTTCGCGTTCATTAAATACACGCTGAGTTTCACAGCTGTCGGCCGAATAATAGTATAGCATTTCAGGTATTCATTGTCACTAAATTGGGACGCTATATCGTAAAAATAGTGATCACGAATAGCGGCTACGAGTAGTTGTATCGCAAATCGTGTTCTCGTACATACATGTAAATTCGCGATTTATTGGCGGACATCCATTTTGAGATTGTGAACTGACTTGGAAAAAGAACATCCCTTGGTATACGTACCTAAAGGTTGCGCATGCATTACGACAGCTGCAGGGACTCGCACCCAATAACGATAGTTTATTACAACTCCGATTAGTGGAGGTGCTTCCGGAATACGTTCTATATTCTAGGTCTCGCTATCAGAATTGTAAATAGACAGTTATTCCGCCGATGGCGCTCTGGAGCAGCCAAAGAACAACGGCGCCCGCCGCAGCGCTATTAATGAGAAGTACGTTCAATTTGAACAATTCGAAAATCGGAACGACTAGCTGTGCGGCGCGAGTGCTGTATCCAAGTGGCGATTAGCATCAACAACAACCACGTTACGGCTATCGGCAGTCTCGTGGTTTGTCAGTCGATAACTTTCCCGATGGTGTTGTTCAGATTCCTAGCATCACACGGTTTAACAAAAATGCAATCAAATGTCATCAAATGCGCCAATTTAATAATTGCAATAATTTCGGAAATGACCGGTCTCTTGGCGATATACGGCACTCTACGAAGTCAATTCTATTCGAACTATGCTTATCGATATCGGTGGCGACGGAAGTTATCTAGCTGCTGCTGCTTTTCGCTCTCCCGCAACGTTATCAGTATTCGACGGCAATACGATCGCATAGCGAACTCTATCTCGATGGAAATCTAGGGCTATTGAACACTGTAATTTCAACACAACGGTGTTGGCATGGGAAAAAATGTCGTTTTGTGGTTACCGAAATAGCTCAACCAGTATTAGGCCACAATTTCCGGTTTGCACATAAGCTGTGATTGAAATACGGTGATAGCACAATTCAACCAGCCGTAAATCCCAAGGATTTGAGCAACTGCAACTATGGTTAACATAAATCCGGCGACCAAACATCTGTCGCAAAATGTCGTCCAATCTGTGGCACGAGATCCTTCGTCTCGGGGCAGTTGGGGCACTTCAAGTCCGTGTTCGATTAACCATGTATCAATGCTTCCGTCACACATCCAATTCACAAAATTACATCGTTATGTATTTGTCGACATTTGAAGTACCATTCATCTAGCATTCTCAAAGATACAACTCACGCAGTATGATTGCATTCACCTACAAGGATCGACTACGCTAAAGAGCCACCACGGAGGATATTTGCTTAATTTGACGACAGTTTGCGACAAACAATCTACGTCATGCCATTGCATGATCGACAGCTTATGCATTCAACGATGCATATTCCGCGAGAATTCAAAGACAATAACCTCTTTGTTCGCAATAAAATTACACAGCAGATTCGAACATCGTTACAAAAAGCTGTACAAAGTGAGTAGAATGAGCCCTAAAATCGTTCTCATCTCCAACGCTGTAAACGCAGACATTGCTTCGCTCGACCTCGTAAAGACTCTCGTTTGTTGACATGACGAAACAACCGAAGTACGGAGAGTCTCCAAAAATCATCTAGATCGAATGATACGAATTCATTCGGGTCAGTTGTCTGTGCAAGTTTCCCGCTCATGTTTGATGCACAAGCCGACAAGCACACCGCCCGAGGGCAAGTACATTCGTCCCGATGATGTTACGGTTAAGTTTTGTTGCTTTTACGCGATTTGCTGTAGACAAACGTTTTCACATTCAACGATACAATTCGAACATTGGTGGTAGCATCAGCCTGTGCTCCCGGCGTGCGTTATTGCATCCCATTGCTGGCTGCAACGAACTACTGCAGGTACACATTCGTCGTCAACAACAATGGTTACCAACTTGGCAACAACAATGTGTGGTAAGCTTCAGTCGTCGATAACTCTATAACTCAAGTCTGCTCTGCGCCGATGCAATAATCAATATGGTCCTACACCTCAAATACGTTGGAAATAAGCTCGATTGCCTATATACGCTTTACCACTCATATAATCTTCTCCGATGATGAAGGTAATTGTGGGTTGGAAATCCGAACTTCTGACGGGAAGCGTATTTAACAGCTCAAAATAAGCTACATTCTACATTCAGTGCATAGGTTGTTTTAGATCAAATCTTCGAAACTGGTTTCGGACATTTCCAGTAACGGACTGATATCAGCTAATCCAGGCAGTGCACTATCGTAAATGTTTTAGTAATTTCTAATGTTTTCTTGTTAATAAACGTTTTACCATTTTCTGAGTGTTATCCACATAGCAAAGTGGATCCAGCGGGTCCTAAACAAAGTGCATTGCAAACGATTAGTGATTATCTCTCGTACGCGTTTATCGCTATTTATAGCAAAGCTATGTGCCAAATTTCTGGTCAAATTATTATCGACGGGCCACTTGTTCGTCTTTACCATGTGACATAGTACTACGTTGCACACGTATTGACATGTACATAAACTACGGTTATAACACCGCTTTCAATATAGCTATTATAATAATTTTTACTATGTCTTTTTACTTTGAATTTGCAACAATCAATACTAACTGCATCAGGAACCGACATTTCTGCAAAGTTGCATGCTGTAAATCAATATCACTATCAAATGTGAACGTTTCACTTTAGTCAAAAGATTTGCCTCTATAATTATACCTCTCAAATTTTAGCACAAACAATAAAATTATATAATTTTTGAGGTGAAAGCCCATATTAAAATGCCTAAACATCGAATGTCTACACACAAATGTGTTATTGCCAGCTTACGAAACCTATATATGTTTCATTTAAAGACGTTTACACAAAGCCAAGCTCTCCATAACGTATTGGTGCCTGTGCAACTGGGCTACGAAGCTGAGAAACGGTTCTATATATATACACAATATATTTTGTCACCATTGCATGCTCAGGCAGCTAATATATGTGGCTGAGGACAGTTTGCACGGGTTACGAAGATAAACTTGTTGATAGTTTTAATGGTGGCCAAGTGGTGCTACGAAATTCTGTCAGTGTTGTACATACTGACATTGAGTTTCTTCGGGCAAATATTTATGTATCGGTAATACTTTCGAAAGCGAATTTTACTTTAATATTCAAAAATTTTATTCGGTAATTTTGAATTAAAATGCGTTTCATGAAAACGTTGTTTAAGTTAATATTTGAACCATTGATATTTATGTACCGTATTATTTTTGACTTTTTTCTATTTATATTATTTTAATGCAGTAAAACACTTAATTTCCATTTTCCTAATTAGAAGTTAGTTTTTACGGCAAAAACTATTCATATTGCAAAAAGTTTCAAATTTTTCATTTAATCCAAAAATCTAACTTATATCCCTATGCTTTAATTCAATCTTGAGATATAACACACTTAAATTTAAAATAAATGTTTTTGCAATAGCTACACAATGTAGTTAATTTTTCTTAACTATTACAGGAACATACCGAGAAAATGAAAATAAATGAATCGTCACTTGTTACAACATAATATAACATAGCAGGATTGACAGTGCCTGCACATAAAAGAATCTTTATATTAATCACCTTCCCAAAAATAACAAAAAAGATTGACAGTGCCCGCAGATAAAAGAATTTTTATCTTAATCACCAAAAACAACAAAAAATACCATAAAAGCTGTTTAGAACCAATTATTATGTCCTCAGTTTGCTTCTAGACATCCCTGCTCACAGTGCTGTAGTATGTTTACCCTCCCTGACGATCGTACCCTACTCCTCAAGGCTAAGCGCCGACCCCCACTCCTCCCCGCCAATAGGCTAAAGATCCCGATTTAAAAAGAGCAGATGAAGCTAATATTTGTCACAGAATTTGTATAGTATAGTAATAGTCTTCATATTATGTACCTGTTTCGTCGAAAGATATCATGCCTAAAAGTTTCTAATCTTTATCAAACATACTTTGGTATTCTGCGACATCTATCGGCAAGTCTACAAAGTCAACATTCAATCGTTTCACTAACACGAACGATGGCAGCACACCAAACGTTGGAAGTATAACTGGGAACAAGTATAATAGCAGATTTCAAATGTTTAACTTGAAATATAATATTCCTGCTTTTAAATAACGCAAGTATACAATCAGTAAGTAGGCAACAAAATTTAAACTCTTTCAAATGTGGATTTATTCAGATGACGTTTGACTATGGGTACCCTATATAATCGAAAGTGGTCATTGATAGTGAATTTTGGCAACCTACATTTTCTGGATCAGTTGAAGAATCGCCCCCAATAACTAAGGGGGAATTCTTCCACAGAGTACCACGGGGAAGATTCTTACACGTAGTACTACGGCAAAATGCTTAGCTTCAGTAGTGGCCCTTGCAAGGACCGTTGGGATAGACAGTATGTTGTTGATTTTGTTTCACGTCTTTATTTGTCAACAGCAACATTTTCAATTTGCATTCTTTAGCTCTTTCTTTCGCCACTATTTTCCCCGACAAAAGTTGTATCGTTTTACTTTTTAAATATTTATGCGAACTTACCAAACTGTGGTACGTCGTTATACTACATATAAGACATATTTTGCTCTGATAGATGCTTATCTCCGTTTTTAAGTACTACGTTGTTTGTGTTAAGATATCAGTTGTCGTGTTTCGAAACAGCTATTTCAAGAATTTGAAAATTTATAGATTTGGCTTTACAGCTAGACAAAGTTATATCCACAAAAGCAGGTAATCTAGGACCAGAGGCACTTTTTATTAAATCATTTCGTTCAAGAAACAGTTCTATATTCCTATTCTTTATTTCTCAAGCTTTTTAGATATTCAAAGCAGGCTTTCTAATTTATACAGTCTTTAACGAAATCCAGCCCATTATTGTGTAAACTGTCAAGCTCTCTAAAGAAGCTACCGTCAAATTCTGTTAACTTTTTAATAAAATAAAATGCTGTCTTCATTGAAATGTTGACCAAAACGGCACCTATATAGCTCGTGCGGTTGTGGAGACATTATCATTTTTGTGTATTTTGGGTCCCATGGGACCATTAAAAAATTGTTTTTACCCAACCCTAGTGGCTAAATAAAGAGAATAGGTACATAGAGAATGAGTTGCTAAACAAATTGACACCAAAATATTCATATAGCTTGTGCGGTTGCGGAGACCTTATCATTTTCGTGTATTTTGGGTCCTGTGGGCCCATTGAAAATTTTTTTGCCCAACCCTGCAGGCTTAATACTACTTTTAGCTGCACATGGGACAATTTGTTCGATCAAATGAGACCAAAAACACCTATATAGCTAGGGCGGTTACATAGATATTACCATTTTTGTGTATTTGGGTCCCGTGGGCGCATTAAAAATTGTTTTTGCCCAACCCTAGTGGCTAAATAAAGACAATAGCTACATAGAGAATGAGTTGCTAAACAAATTGACACCAAAATATTCATACAGCTTGTGCGGTTGCGGAGATATTATTATTTTCGTGTATTTTGGGTCTTGTGGGCCCATTGAAATTTTTTTTGCCCAACCCTGCGGCGTAAATAGTGACAATAGCCACATACGATTTTAGCTCCATAGAGAATGAGTTGCTGTAAAAATGACCCAAAAATATTCATCTAGCTTGAGCCGTTGCGGAGACATTACCAGTTTCATGTATTTTGAGTACAACTGGGATCATCAAAACCGTTTTGACCCAACCCTGACGGCTAAATAATGACTATTTTTAGCTAGCAGGGATGGAATCGCTCTACAAAATGAGATCAACAAGACCTTTAGGCGTTTTCGGAGATGTTACCGTTTTCGTATATGTTGGGTACCACGGGCCCATTGAAAAAGTTTTGCCCAAACCCTACAGAGCAAATAATGGGGATAGCGACATACTATTTCAGGTATATAAAGAACGAGTTGCTCTACAAAATAACACCAAAATATTCATAACGGTTCCATAGACTTTACCATTTTCGTGTATTTTGGGTCCCATAGGCCCATTAATACATATTTTGATCAAACCCTACATCGTAAATAATGACAATAGCAACATACCACTTCAGCTATATAGAGAATGAGTTGCTCTACAAAATGACATCAAAAAATATTCATATAGCTTGAGCGGTTGCGTAGACATTACCATTGTCGTGTATTTTGAGTTCCATGGACCCATGGAAAAACCCTGTTTGGAACGAACCATACAGCGTAAATAATGACAATATCAACTCAGCGTTTTAGCTACATAGAGAATGATTTTCTCTATAAAAACACCAAAACATTCTTGAGCAGTTGCGGAGACATTATTACTATTTGCGTGTGTTGGGTTCCAAAGGCCCATTGAAAAACGTATTTTGATGTAACCCTATATCGTAAATAATGACAATAAAAACATACCATTTCAGCTATATACAAATGTGTTGCTTTCAAAATAATACCAAAACATTCATCAACATAGAGCGGTTGCGGAAACATTACCATTTTAGTGTATTTTGGGTTCCATGGAACCATGGAAGAACCCGTTTGGAGCCAACCCTACAGCCTAAATAAAGACAATATCTACATAGAGAATGAGTTCCTGTAAAAAATGACCGAAAATATTCATCTAGCTAAAGCGCTTCCGAACACCCTAGCATTTTCGTGTATTTTGGGTCCCGTGGGCCCATGGAAACACAGTTTTTGTCCTAACCCTACAGCGTAAATAATGACAATATTAAAGTTATTTTAACCACATACAGAATGGCTTGCACAACACAATGATACCAGAAACATTCATCTAGCTTGAGCGGTTGCGGATACGTTATCTTTTTCATGTATTTTGGGTTCAAATGGGACCATCAAAAACCCGTTTTGACCCAACCCTCAAGGCTAAATAATGACAATACTAGCGCACTATTTTTAGCTAACAGGGATGGAATCGCTCTACAAAATGAGTTCAAAAACACATATGGGCGTTTGCGGAGATATTACCATTTTCATGCATGTTGGGTACCACGAGCCCATTGAAGAACTTTTTTGACCAAACCCTACAGCATAAATAATGACAATAAAAACATACCATTTCAGCTATACAAAGAATGAGCTGCTCTGCGAAATAATACCAAAACATTCATCTAGCTAGAGCGGTTACGGAAACATTACTATTTTAGTGTATTTTGCGTTCTAAGGACCCCCGGAAGTATCCGTTTGGAGCCAACCCTACAGCCTAAATATAGACGATAGCAACATTTCATTTTTGCTACATAGAAGATGCTTTGCTCTACAAATGACATCAAAAACATTTTTCTACCTTGAGCGGTTGCGGAGACATCACCATTTTCGTGTTGGGCCCCATGGACCCACCCATAGAAAAACCCGCTTGGAGCCAATGCTACAGCGTAAATATAGACAATAGTAACATACCATTTTGCTACGTAGAGAATGAGTTGCTCTACCAAATGACACGAAAAAAATTGCGTTTGCGGAGACATTACCATTTTGGGTCCCATGGGCCCATGGAAAAACCTGATTTGACCCAACCCTACAGGCTAAATAATGCAATATCAACATTCTTGATCAGCCTCGAAGACTACCATTTTCGTGTATGTTGGGTGCCTAAGGCCCATTGAAAAATATATTTTGACCTAACACTATATCATAAGTAACAATAGCAACATACCATTTCAGCTACACAGAGAATGAGTTGCTCTACAAAATGACACCAAAAATATTCATATAGCTTGGGCGATTACCGAGACCTTACCATTTTTGTGTATTTTGGGCACCACTGACCCATGGAAAAAACCGTTTGGAGGGCAACCCTACAGCGTAAATAATGACAATATCAACTTACCGTTTTAGCTACATAGAGAGTGATTTTCAATACAAAACAACACTAAAACGTTCTTGAACAGTTGCAGACACTACCATTTTCGTGCATGTTGGGTCCCATGGTCCCATTGAAAACATATTTTGATCTAACCCTATATCGTAAATAACAACAATGGTAACATCCCATTTCACTACATAGGCATGGGTTGATAAACAACATGACACCAAAAACATTCATACAGCTCGAATGGTTGGGGAGCTTGGTTTTCGCGAAGTTTGAGTCCCATGCCCCATGGAAAAGACCGTTTGGAGCCAACCCTACAGCGAGAATATAGACAATAGCAACATACCGTCTTTGTTACGTAGAGAACGAGTTGCTCTACCAAATGACAGGAATCAAATGCGGCTGCGGAGACATTACCATTTTCGTACATTTTGGTTTCCATGGGCTCATGGAAAAACCCGTTTTGACCCAAACCTACTGGGTGAATAATCCTAATGGCAACATACCATTTTAGCTACATAAAGACTGCGTTGCGTTACAAAAATGACACCAAAAACATCCAATTAACTTGAGCTGTTGTGGAGATACTACCATTTTCGTGTATTTTGTGTCCCATGGACCCATGGAAAAACTCTTCTGACCCAACCCTACAGGGTGAATAATCCTAATAGCAACATACCATTTTAGCTTCATAAAGACTGCGTTGCGTTACAAAAATGACACCAAAAACATACAATTAACTTGAGTGGTTGCGGAGACATTACCATTTTCGTGTATTTGTGGCTCTACGGACCCATGGCAAATCCCGTTTGGAGCCAACCAAACAGCCTAAATATAGACAATACCAACATACCATTCCAGCTACATAGAGAATGAGTTGCTAAACAAAATGACACCAAAAACATTCATACAGCTTGAATGGTTGCGAGATCTTACCATTTTCGTGTATTTTCGCTCCCATTGGTCCATGGAAACACGCTTTTTCCCAACCCTACAGCATAAATAACTAAATAGCAACATAACACTTCAACTATATAGAGAATGACTTGATCTACAAAATGACATCAAAAAGATTGACCTAGTTCGAGCGGTTGCGGAGACCTTACCATTTTCGTATATTTTATACTCCATGTATCCATGGAAAAACCCGTTTTGTCCCAACCCTACAGCGTGAATAATGACAATACCAAGATAACATCTCAGCTACATAGAGAACGAGTTGCTGTACAAAGTGACACAAAAAATATTCATCTAGCTCGAACGGTCGCGGAGACCTTATCATTTTCGTGTATTTTGGGTCACATGGACCCATGGAAAAACCCGTTTGGAGACATCCCTACAGCCTAAATATAGACAATACCAACATACCGTTTTTGCTACGCAGATGACGAGTTGCTCTACCAAATGACAGGAATCAAATGCGGCTGCGGAGACATTACCATTTTCGTATATTTTGGGTTCCATGGAAAAACCCGTTTTGACCCAATCCTACAGGGTGAATAATCACAACAGCAACATACCATTTGAGCTACATAAAGAATGCGTTGCGTTACAAAATAACTTGATCTGTTGCCGTGACACTACCATTTTCGTGTATTTTGTGTCCCATGGACCCATGGAAAAACTCTTTTGACCCAACCCTACAGGGTAAATAATGACAATAGCAACATACCATTTCAGCTACATAGAGAATGAGCTGCTTTACAAAATAAAACACCAAACATCCACTTAGCTTGAGCGGTTGCGGAGACAGTACCATTTTCGTGTATTTTGTTTCCCATGGACCCATTGGATAAACTGTTTGGAGCCAACCCTACAGGGCAAATTATGACGATAGCAACTTACCAATTCAGCTAAATAGAGAATTAGTTGCTCTACAAAACGACACCAATAACATTCTTCTAGCTTTAGCGGTTGCGGTGACCTTACCATTTTCGTATATTTCTGGTCAGATGGACGCATGCAAAAAGCTGTTTTGGCGCAATCCTACAGCGTGAATAATGACTATAGCAAACATACCATTTCAGCTACTTAGAGAATGAACCGCTCTATAAAATGACATCAAAAATATTCATCAAGCTTGAGCCGTTGTGGAGACATTACCATATTCGTGTATTTTGGGCCGTATGGGCCCATAGAAAAACCCGTTTTGTGCCAACTCTACAGCGTTATTAATGGCAATAGCAACATATCATTTTAGCAACAAAAAGAATGAGTTGCTCTACAAAACCACGTCATAAACATCCATCTAGCTTGAGTGATTGCGGAGATATTTACATTTTCGTGCATTTTTGGTCCAAATGGGCCAATGGAAAAACCAGTTTTGGTTCAACCCTACAGCCCAAATAATGACGATAGCAACATACCATTTCAGCGACATAGAAAATGAGTTGCTCTATTAAACGACACCAAAAAAGTTCATCTACCTTGAGCGGTTGCGCAGACAATACCATTTTCGCGTAGTTTGAGTCCCATGCCCCATGGAAAAGACCGTTTGGAGCCAACCCCACAGCGAGAATATAGACAATAGCAACATACCGTCTTTGTTACGTAGAGAACGAGTTGCTCTACCAAATGACAGGAATCAAATGCGGTTGGGGAGACATTACCATTTTCGTATATTTTGGTTTCCATGGGCTCATGGATAAACCCGCTTTAACCCAAACCTACTGAGTGAATAATCCTAATGGCAATATACCATTTTAGCTACATAAAGCCTGCGTTGCGTTACAAAAATGACACCAAATACATCCAATTAGCTTGAGCTGTTGCGGAGATACTACCATTTTCGTGTATTTTGTGTCCCATGGACCTATGGAAAAACTCTTTTGACCCAACCCTACAGGGTGAATAATCCTAATAGCAACATACCATTTTAGCTTCATAAAGACTGCGTTGCGTTACAAAAATGACACCAAAAACATACAATTAACTTGAGTGGTTGCGGAGACATTACCATTTTCGTGTATTTGTGGCTCTACGGACCCATGGCAAGTCCCGTTTGGAGCCAACCCTACAGCCTAAATATAGACAATACCAACATACCATTCCAGCTACATAGAGAATGAGTTGCTAAACAAAATGACACCAAAAACATTCATACAGCTTGAATGGTTGGCGAGATCTTACCATTTTCGTGTATTTTGGGTCCCATTGATCCATGGAAACACGCTTTTTCCCAACTATACAGCATAAATAACTAAAATAGCAACATAAAATTTCAACTATATAGAGAATGACTTGATTTACAAAAGGACATCAAAAAGATTGATCTAGTTCGAGCGGTCGCTGAGATCTTACCATTTTCGTATATTTTATACTCCATGTATCCATGGAAAACCCGTTTTGTCCCAACCCTACAGCGTGAACAATGATAATAGCAATATACCATTTTAGCAACATAGAGAATGAGCCGCTGTACAAAGTGACACAAAAAATATTCATCTAGCTCGAACGGTCGCGGAGACCTTATCATTTTCGTGTATTTTGGGTCACATGGACCCATGGAAAAACCCGTTTGGAGCCATCCCTACAGCCTAAATATAGACAATACCAACATACCGTTTTTGCTACGCACATGACGAGTTGCTCTACCAAATGACAGGAATCAAATGCGGCTGCGGAGACATTACCATTTTCGTATACTTTGGTTTCCATGGGCCCCTGGAAAAACCCGTTTTGACCCAACCCTACAGGGTGAATAATCCTAATAGCAACGTACCTTTTTAGCTACATAAAGAGTGGCGTTGCGTTACAAAAATGACACCAAAAACATACAATTAACTTGAGTGGTTGCGGAGACATTACCATTTTCGTGTATTTGTGGCTCCATGGACCCATGGCAAAACCCGTTTGGAGCCATTCCCTACAGCGTAAATATAGACAATACCAACATACCATTTCAGCTACATAGAGAATGAGTTGCTAAACAAAATGACACCAAAAACATTCATACAGCTTAAATGGTTGGGGAGATCTTACCATTTTCGTGTATTTTGGGTCCCATTGATCCATGGAAACACGTTTTTCCCAACCATACAGCATAAATAATTACAATAGCAATATAACATATCAACTATATAGAGAATGGCTTGATCTACAAAATGACATCAAAAAGATTGATCTAGTTCGAGCGGTCGCGGAGACCTTACCATTTTCGTATATTTTATACTCCATGTATTCATGGAAAAACCCGTTTTGTCCCAACCATACAGCGTGAATAATGATAATAGCAACATACCATTTCAGCAACATAGAGAATAAGATGCTGTACAAAGTGACACAAAAATATTCATCTAGCTCAAACGGTCGCGGAGACCTTATCATTTTCGTGTATTTTAGGTCCCATGGACCCATGGAAAAATCCGTTTGGAGCCATGTCTACAGCCTAAATATAGACAATACCAACATACCCTTTTTGTTACGTAGAGAAAGAGTTGCTCTAACAAATGACAGGAATCAAATGCGGTTGCGGAGACATTACCATTTTCGTATATTTTGGTTTCCATGGGTCCATGGAAAACCCGTTTTGACCCAACCCTACAGGGTGAATAATCCTAATAGCAACATACCATTTCAGCTAGATAGAGAATAAAATGACGTCAAAAATATTCATCAAGTTTGAGCGGTTGGGAGACTTTACCATATTCGTGTATTTTGGGCCTCACGGGACCATAGAAAAGCCCGTTTTGTGCCAACCCTACAGCGTTATTAATGACAATAGCAACATACTATTTTAGCAACAAAAAAAGAGTTGCTCTACAAAACGACGTCAAAAACATCCATCTAGCTTGAGTGATTGTGGAGACCTTACCATATTCGTGTATTTTGAGTCCCATGGGCCCATGAAAAAACCCGATTTGTGCCACCTCTACAGCGTTAATAATGACTGTAGCAACATACCATTTCAGCTACATAGAGAATAAAATGACGTCAAAAATATTCATCGAGCGTGAGCGGTTGCGGAGACCTTACCATATTCGTGTATTTTGAGCCCCATGGGCCCATAGAAAAACCCGTTTTGTGCCAACTCTACAGCGTTATTAATGACAATAGCAACATACCATGTTAACAACAAAAAGAAAGAGTTGCTCTAAAAAACGACGTCAAAAACATCCATCTAGCTTGAGTGATTACGGAGACATTAACATTTTCGTGCATTTTGGGTCCAAATGGGACAATGGAAAAACCCGTTTTGGTTCAACACTACATCGTAAATAATGACGATAGCAACATACCATTTCAGCCATATAGAAAATGAGTTGCTCTATTAAACGAGCCAAAAAGTTCATCTCCTTGAGCGATTGCGGAGACATTACCATTTTCGTGTAGTTTGAATCCCATGGCCTCATGGAAAAGCCCGTAAGGCGCCAACCCTACGGCGAAAATATATACAATCGCAACATATAATTTTTGCTAACTAGAGAACGAGTTGCTCTACCAAATGACAGGAATCAAATGCGGCTGCGGAGACATTACCATTTCCGTATATTTTGGTTTCCATGGGCCCATGGAAAAACCCATTTTGACCCAACCCTACAGGGTGAATAATCCTAATAGCAACATACCATTTCAGCTAGATAGAGAATAAAATGACGTCAAAAATATTCATCAAGTTTGAGCGGTTGGGAGACTTTACCATATTCGTGTATTTTGGGCTTCACGGGACCATAGAAAAGCCCGTTTTGTGCCAACCCTACAGCGTTATTAATGACAATAGCAACATACTATTTTAGCAACAAAAAAAGAGTTGCTCTACAAAACGACGTCAAAAACATCCATCTAGCTTGAGTGATTGTGGAGACCTTACCATATTCGTGTATTTTGAGTCCCATGGGCCCATGAAAAAACCCGATTTGTGCCACCTCTACAGCGTTAATAATGACTGTAGCAACATACCATTTCAGCTACATAGAGAATAAAATGACGTCAAAAATATTCATCGAGCGTGAGCGGTTGCGGAGACCTTACCATATTCGTGTATTTTGAGCCCCATGGGCCCATAGAAAAACCCGTTTTGTGCCAACTCTACAGCGTTATTAATGACAATAGCAACATACCATGTTAACAACAAAAAGAAAGAGTTGCTCTAAAAAACGACGTCAAAAACATCCATCTAGCTTGAGTGATTACGGAGAGATTAACATTTTCGTGCATTATGGGTCCAAATTGGCAAATGGAAAAACCCGTTTTGCTTCAACCCTATTGCGTAAATAATGACGATAGCAACATACCATTTCAGCCACATAGAGAATGAGTTGCTCGATTAAACGACATCAAAAAAGTTCATCTACCTTGAGCGGTTGCGGAGACATTACCATTTTCGTATATTTTGGGTCCCATGGCGCATGGAAATACCCGTTTTGACACAAACCTACAGTGTAAATAATGACAATAGCAACATACCATTTCAGCTACATAGAGAATAAAATGACGTCAAAAATATTCATCAAGTTTGAGCGGTTGGGAGACTTTACCATATTCGTGTATTTTGGGCCTCACGGGACCATAGAAAAGCCCGTTTTGTGCCAACCCTACAGCGTTATTAATGACAATAGCGACATACTATTTTAGCAACAAAAAATGAGTTGCTCTACAGAACGACGTCAAAAACATCCATCTAGCTTGAGTGATTGCGGAGACATTAAAATTTTCGTGCATTTTGGTACAAATGGGCAAATGGAAAAACCCGTTTTGGTTCAACCCTATAGCGTAAATAATGACCATAGCAACATACCATTTCAGCCACATAGAGAATGAGTTGCTCTATTAATCGACACCAAAAAACTTCATCTACCTTGAGCGGTTGCGGAGACAGTATTATTTTCGTGTAGTGTGAGTCCCATGCCCCCATGGAAAAACCCGTTTTGACCCAACCCTACAGGGTAAATAATCACAATAGCAACATACCATTTTAGCTACATAGAGAATGCGTTGTGTTTAAAAAATGTCATCAAAAGCATCCACCTAGCTTGAGCGGTTGCGGAGACATTACCATTTGGGTGTATTTTGGGTCCTATTGAAAAACCCTTTGGAACCAACCCTACAGCTTAAATATAAACAATAGCTACATACCATTTTTGCTACGTAGGGAATGAGTTGCTCTACCAAATTACAAAAATCAACTGCGTTTGCGGAGACATTATCATTTTCGTATATTTTGGGTCCCATGGGCCCATGGAAAAACCCGTTTTGACCCAATCTACAGGGTAAATAATGACAATAGCAACATACCATTTTAGCCACATATAAAATGCGTTGCGTACAAAAATGTCACCAAAAGTCATCCACTTAGCTTGAGGAGTTGCGGAGACATTACCATTTTCGAGTATTTTGAGTCCCACGGGCCCATGAAAAAAACCCGTTTGTGCCAACTCTACAGCGTTAATAATGACAATAGCAACATACCATTTCAGCTACATAGAGGATAAAGTGAAAAGGAAAAATATTCATGTAGCTTGAGCGGTTGCGTAGACCTTACCATTTTCGTGTATTTTGGTCAGATGGACGCATGCAAAAACCCGTTTTGGCCCACCCCTATAGCGTTAATAATGACAATAGCAACATACCATTTCAGCTACCTAGAGAATAAAATCACGTCAAAAATATTCATCTAGCTTGAGCGGTTGCGGCGATCTTACCATTTTCGAGTATTTTGAGTCCCATTGGTCTATCAAAAGAACTCGTTTGTGTCAAATCTACAGCGTTAATAATGCAATAGCAACATACCATTTCAGCTACATAGAGAATGCACTGCTCTACAAAATGACGCCAAAAATATTCACCTAGCTTGGCGATTGCGGAGACCTTACTATTTTCGTGTATTTTGGGTCCCAGTGGCCCAAGGAAAAATCCGTTTTGGCCCAACCCTATAGCCGTAGTAATGACAATAGCAACATGCCATTTCAGCTACATAGAGAATAAAATGATGAATCAAAAATATTCATGTAGTTTGAGCGGTTGCGGAGACATTACTATTTTTTTGTATTTTGGTCCCATGGACCCATGGAAAAAGCCGTTTGGAACCAATCCTTCAGGGTAAATAATGACAATAGCAACATACCATTTCAACTGCATAGAAAGGGCACTGCTTACAAAAATGACACCAAACGCATCCACCTAGCTTGAGCGGTTGCATTACCATTTTCGTGTAGTTTGGGTCCTAAGGGCCCATGAAAAAACGTTTTTCACTCAACTAAGCGGATTAAATAATGACAAAAGATTCACATAATTTTGAGCTACATAGAGAATAAATTGTTCTTCAAAATGAGACCAAAGCACCCATATAGCTCGAGCGGTTGTGGAAATATTAAATTTGCGTGTGTTTTGGTCGCATGAGCCTGTTATAGAACCAGTTTTGACCCAACTACCATATCCCAAGAGATCTGCGTAGCAACGCATTATACAATAACTTATGGAGGGTTATTTGCTCTATAAATTGAGCTCAACTTGACTAAAAATTCTACATCGCTTGTCGAGTTACAATAAGTAAAGTAAATTTTTGGATACGATCGTGACTCGATCCGAACTCTTTTGACTCACTTTTCGGGGAAGGGAGGCGCAGATGTTGCAATAGGAAATTTAACAAGTTTTTAAATGGTTTATTTCTTGAATCAATTCGCGCAGGCAAAGATGAGTTACGCGTGTCACCCTAAAAGCCAAACAACGGACATTTTCAAATTTCTATTTCAAATTTCTAGTGAGAATTCTGCGCTTCGATCGTTTCACACACCACACTCATAGATTTCAATGAACTATAGTTTTGTATCACCCATAATACTTATTGGGCTAAAGCAACGTGTTACAAAGATATATGCTGTAGCGCAATACCAGCATTTTACTGTTGGGACGTATTCATCTTAACAGGAACTTTTGAGCTGAACCGAAGTCTTTCAAAATTTATTGTACTTTGAGCTGTCATGTAGCCTTTCGATGAAAATAACAAATTTAGCGCTTCTCATTGCAACCGACAGAAATTACATTCACAGAAAGATGTAGGTATTTTCGGATCACTCTGCTCAAAATATAAAAGTTATAAGTGTAATAGTTTGTTAAAATTTTATGCCTTTGTGAAGCAAATAGCTACGTGTATTTCTCAAACAAAGCGAGTACTTCAAAATTGGTGGAGAGTAGATTCAGAAATATATCGGGAACATATTTATTAAACAAAAGTACAAAGAACGATATGTTTAGCTAATTTGTGCCAAAAGGTCAAGTTTATAGCCATATCGCGCGACCAATTAGCTGATATGGACTACTACCTATATATGTTAAAACAGTCAATTTACTAAAGATAATTGGAACTGGCAAAACAGTCGTACATAAATATAGTGCTACGGGCATTCATGAAAACTTATTAATTGATGCTTGCTTACTATAAAATAACTGCCGTAGTTTGATGTAATTTATACTATAAAGAAGGTACACAGAGATAGCTCGATTATCGCTCTGTAATGCCATTTATCTAGAGAGAAAATGATTATCGGCTATCATGCCGATAAATACTAAACGACATCCATAACGAACAATAACTCCTGTAATAAAAACTTCGCTGGTTTGCACGCACTGTTCGTTCGTTCAGTATCGGCATATGTTTTGGCTTTTATCTATAGGACCTAACAATAGATAGTTCCGATCATAAATCTATATAATTACGCCTCTTAGCAACATTGTATTTTTATCGTATTAACGCATTTAAAGCGAAAGTTATGATGAAAACAATTAATCGTTAGCAAAAAATACGATTTTGTATATTCACCTTTATGACCCAGCTTGTAATGCCAGTTGTGAGTTCATAAATTGTGTAATGGTTTGACAAATTTTATATGCAATGCAATGCACATTTAATCAAGCGATAGCCTAAATTTTTATTTACACTTTATCGTAAACATTAAATTTGTGTATCCTTAAATATGTTATTAACTCAAGCCGACATCAGGAATCACACCAGGATTGCACGGTTGCAAGCGGCGTAAAAGCAACTTGCTAAGCTATTTAGGAACATTGTTGCTCGGTACAATGAAGAACATCATAAAGCGAGCTAGTAACAGCTCGCGCACACATACACCACACGATACGCTCTAGTGTTACCACAGCGCTTCATAATGTGCCCATTTTGGCAGCAATAGATAAATGGCTTAAACAAAAACAACAAAAACGATGTGCACCGGGCAGTACTAGCATACATGAATTGATGATGCTAGCTATTGTCTGCTACAGTGAACTAAAAGTTATTAGAAAGTTACTTCAAAGCGTAAACAAGATTCATAACATCTGGGCGGTTATAGATCATATGCACTACTTCTATCTTCGAGCGATAGACAGAGAAAGCCATTAGCTTAATTTGTGCAATGAAATGGCTGTGTCGGGGGCAAATTGACCTCAAAAACACTGCCATTTTTTAACCTAATATAACATGATTAAACTGTTCGATGAAAAAACACGTGTCAATGGCTTTTCCTATTCGATAGGCATATGCATCAGTAGTAAATCCCTACCCGAGTACCAAGGCACCAGAAAACTACCCGGGTATCGCTTTAGCTACTCGGGTACCTGGGTACCCGATACTAACTTTGGTAGTAGGCCATAGTATGTAATAAAACTTACGTATATGTGACGTTCAAATTAGGTACCTATATATATGCAAATATGCCTTTTAGGTTGCGATAGTAACTACAAATCCCTTGTATGGCAATGAAAATTCATTAGGGAAAGATGTGCCAAGATTACAGAAACCATTACTACAGTAATTAATTGTTCTATTGTTACGCTGAAAGAAAGAAGCTAGAAAAGCGTTATGGTTTTTAGTAAAAAACAGCTTTAGGTAAAATTGGAGCTTGGTGCCGGCTGTCAAACGCCTGCCCAAGACAAAGACTTAGCAATACTTTATGTAGACCTGTGATATAAACCAGAATTAATATTTACCATTCTGCACAATTGATCTCACGATGTCCTAAATTTTACCTCGCCGGAAGCGAATGTTTAACGAGTTCTGGCGATAAATTAGGTTTCTAACTTCGGAAGACCGCTACCATTAAGAAAAATGCGCAATAAAGTATCTATTTCAATTTCAAATCTCAAAAAGACGAGATCGCGATACAGTTACCCAACAAAGAGGTTAGCGTTTAGGTGATAACCAAATAGCCGATAGCTAATATACCGATAGTCTGTTCAGATATTCAGTGAATAACAAACTTGAGCTATATGAATGTATGCGGTTTGTTCAGGTAACTCTGCTAGAATTTGTCACGCATTTATGTACTTCTGAAATGTTGGCAGTACTTGTGATATTCCATCTATAAAGAGTTCCTCATCAGCCCACATAATTCGGATATGACGAGCTTTCAGCTCTGTCCGAGCTCCTTACAATCAGCAAAATTATAGGTCGGTACACAGAAGATAGTTTTCACCTAATCAGATTTGACGCACTGTACTGTTATAGCCACATAATGAGGGTATGGTTAAACATTTCTTGTTCAATCCAAGCAAACGACCAAGTACTTGACTTGTTCAATAATGTACGAATTGCAATAAGAAGCTTAAGATCTTTGGTAGCCAGTTGTGCAACATCTCTTCTAAAATGCTCAAAGGAACGCATATAGTATTCTGGTGCCTATGTAACCGACACATCACCCGTGTACCCAAATTGTCGATCACTCGACGTCGAGTACCCCGGTAGTAGCGTCCGTGCTTACTATTTGACTACTTGCCTGGTAATCGGAATTTTCGCTGGCTAAATTATATCTGAGTAGTGCACGCATTTTATTTAATTAAATACTGAACTTTAAATCAGCTTCAAAAGAAATATTCGGCTAAATGAGTTATTGCAGATGACGTCGGATGTTATGAAACCATATTTCAGGCAAACGAGTGTTTTCAATCCAAGGGATCTGAATTTGTTTTTTATGAAATAGGCCGTTTCAGAGCAGGATATATTATATAAATTATAAGGCTTTAAAAGTACTAAAGGCTGTTTTCTGTATAACTAAATTACGCTTCGTGTTTTGCACAGGCGTCGAAGGTCCGTTGGCTTGAGGTGGGGTGGAGGATAGGTCAGAAGGGATACATTTTGAAAGTTACAGGAATTGATAATTTTTTCCAATTTCCCTAAAATTTTTCCCAATTTAGCCAATTTTATCCCATTTATCTTAAAAATTCCATCAATTTCTAACAATTTTTACCTAATTCTCTCTCATTTTCACTCATGCTGTCTGAAAACGTTCAACGCGGAGAGATGGTGCAGCCTTAACGGTGGGGTAAATTGGCTTGCGGAGGGGGGGGGCGAGCCTTATATTGATAATCCTCTTGGCCCTCATCGATACCTGTTACATATGGTTTTTTGACATGCGACTGCATATCCATTTGTTGTGAAATTAAGAAAAATGCAAATCAGATTCCTAAACAAAATGAGGCCGATGTGAAGTATTGTTGTTTTCGTAAATTAATCAAACCAAACATTAATAGACCATATTATGAAGTTGTTTCTATCAAACGATTGGATTTGGCACCACAAATTTAATTTTAATCATATTTGAGGGAAAGTCTTGAAGTGTTTACCGGGCTCATAGTGTGTCAAGGTTAAAACCAGAAGAGTCGCAGAATACAATGAGTTTTTGAGTAGAATACAATTTGATCCATCCTTTAATTTTGCGCGTTCGCTATGTGATTTTAATAGTAGTTTGTAAACTATAATGTCTTATGTAATATATTGCATTGATACTAATAAGTGTTCGACAATATTGAATTCTGGCAATAGCGACGAATACTGCTGCGTGCAAATAAAATTTTTCCGTTGAGAAATTGTTATAAATGCAATTATAACTAAATTTTTTACCATTTCTGAGCCAAAATTTTATCTTCATCCTAAAAGACATAATAAATGTTTTAAGGCACCAACAATAAAAAAATCTAAACAAAAAATCAAATACTGATAAAAGATGTCAATCCAAACTTGAAAACTAAAATTACCGATAAAATATAACTTTCTTGAAGGTTTCTGACATGGAAATTATACGTTTTGCCTTTATAGAAAGCCACAATGAGATTATATGCATAATAATTAACCATCCGCGCACGTGGTCCGAAGTCCCAGGGCGATATGGCGGGAGCTCGTGGGGATAAACTTTCGAAAATTTCGTAGTGAGTATCTACGTCTTATACGTTTTTTTAATTTTAAAGTATCCTATATCTTTCGCGAAACGAGTTTCAAAAACGGAACATTCGCTTGATAAAACAGGACGAGATAACGTATGCAGCATGCGTCCCTGTAGTTAGGCTAATTTAATATTTTCAGCTTAATATATGTACTGCCATAATGCCCAATACCATTATTACAAGCTGCTTAAAACTATGAATTTTCCTGTCAATATATATGGAGGCTTGCAACTCATTTGAATTTCGCAACGTTGCAAAGAGCACTTAAATTTATGTTGTTTCGCACTGCGGAAGCACTTTCAAAAGTTATTCGGAAATAACTGCTAAGGACAAAAGGGCTATAACTTTACAATATATATTATCGTAATTATATAGTATATATTTAAATATTGAAGTCATTTACGTTCTCTCAACCTAAAGATGTTAGCATCTTTATTACAAAAAATGTAAAAGATAAGAAGGTTTTTAAGAAAACGAACACGGGTGGTAGACGGCTCGATCTTCGGACCGTAGGAGCTTGAATGCGACATACAACTAGTGGGTCATCGTCATGAAAACATATGGTGATTATTATACTTTATAATTACGGTTACGCTGGAAACGCTAAGATGAATTCAAAGAAATTTGACAAAATTTGGAGAGAAAAAAATAGTAAAAGTTGTATATACACATTCGCAGAATCCAAGGGAACTTTTAGCAAACATAGGGCAAATTTAGCAACAATATGAGAAAATTGTGAAAAATAGCAAAATGTTGGAAAATAATGAGTTCTCAAAAACTAAAAAAATTTTCTTCCTCAACCTTTATACTCCCCTCTTCGCCAGAAACAACCGCGCAATCTAATTCGATTTACTCGCATCCTGTGACTAATTTTCTTATCCATATCTTCAGTTTAAAAGATTCTACTACCTACGGCAACGCATTCGGTGCTAGTACTCTTACAGCTAGCCCACCCCTGGCTGGCTTGTCCTAAAGTAGACTAGATATACAATGCACCTTGTTTAGTTGTTCATGAAGTTTTTTTAAAAATGAATCGAAGCAGGTACATTGTCTTTATGCACCATAGGCTGGACCCAATTTAACAGCTTCATTTTTTAGGCGGTGGAGCTTTTCAGATAAATAGTTGATGAAATATAACAATAATTAATATGAAATATTAAATAATATTAAAATTTATATTCATTAGTATATTGTTAATTTATATTATATATTATTTTGTGTCATATATTTACATCTTTAGTCATACAATTTGGAAATTTGTAAAATCTATATCAGTAACTGTAAAAATTGCTGAAAACATTGACAGATGTGGCTAAATGATTAGCGGTGTTACGGTTCCGCATATTCAATTATCACTATTTGCGTAAAACATACTCATGATAAGCATTGGTTGAGCTTTTTCAGGCCAAATGCGGCTTAAACCATAATGTACATAGGAGTGGGTGTCTGTACCTAAACGATAAATTGCTCACAGTCTACTTGGCCAAAGTCTATCTGATGTGCGTAAGTTCTATACAAATTATGCCGACCTCGATATATTAAACGTAAGCTTGGGCCTTACCGTAATCTAAACTTCCTTATATGAGACATATACTAAAGCCTACTACTAAGACGGGGGCTGTCACTCCGAAATCCGACGTACTAAACTTTTAATTGTTGAGGATATAACGTTATGCCTCTCAACTTGAATTGCTGTATGGCACCGATAAACGATTGTTGTTGAATATATCCACATGTGTTAACAAATATAGGCTGAAACTCTATAATAAAACTTGGTTAATTGTTGATAAATAGAAAACGAATAAAAATCGCACACTGTCCTGGTTCCTTAGGAATGTCACAAAGAAACAGCAATTATAGAAGATATTTCCCAAAAGTGCTTAAAATTATATGAATTGCAATGATGTTAAAATTAGGCTTTGTATTCGCCGAAACAGAATATTGGGCAAGAAACATATGATCATAACATGTTTGATGCAGAACATACATATATCTACTATGCTATGCTAATATATTTGTTCACAGAACGGTGTGTAGGAGCGCAATTTGACGCTAACAGGGTTAGCCTCCATGAATTAATCAGAAACCCACGCCGCACAGGTGTTTACGGTACTTCGGTGTAAGTGGTAAAATGTTCTCCCGGAAGGGGAGTAGGCCACGGCTGTAACCAGAAATTTTTATAATTATCCCCCATTTCTTCCGCATAGTTTTCCACATTTCCCACAATTTTTGCTTATTGTTTTTGTAATTCAGATTATATATAATTTTTAAAACAATCCGCGTGCTCTCAGAGCGTAGAGGGTGGATCGGGAGGGGAAAGGCGGGCTTGTTGGTCGGAGGCTCAGGGGAAAGAGTAAATATGGATTAGAGAGTTCCGAAACATATGAGGGTGGCCCCCTAGCACCTGCAGACGCCTATGCAATACTATGGTTGGGCCAAGATCTTTATGGCGAAACCTAGCTATTATCCATATCAGCTGTGCTTTGAAAACACTACTTCCAAACTGTTATATATTATGTTTAACGTTTGAATTGCCTGAGCTGATGATGTTCCACAAATAACTGTGGATTTTCAACAACTGTTAAATTTATCAAAAAGTAAATTTGCCAAAAAAATACACTTGTTAGGAAAAATGTTGTGATGGACCAGTAGACGTTGACTTGACCAGTACTGGAATTGATACCAACTCGCCGAAATATTTACCCAATAAACGATAAATGATAAATACTTACAAAAACTTTCGAATCCAAAATAAGCTAAAGTAACTGAAATAGGTATGAACTGGAAATGTGATATGCACTTCAAATTACCTAAGGCCCAACTACACTCTTCGGAATACATAAAATTTCTTGCGTGAAAGAATAACCTAACGTTTGTGCAGATTGTTATATTTACCTACTTCTGTTCAAGCTTAGCTTATATATAATGATTAACACAACAACAACGTCCTACTTTTGTGCATGGAAGCACATGATAAGCGGGTCGCAAGTCTCTATATGTCAAAAACTGATAAAGGTCACAAACGAAAATTAGCATCTAAATTTAGTGGTTTTTCGCTTTCACTCGCATAATCAGTGCGTGCATTCGTGTGTAGCAGCAGCTACAAATAAATCCAGGATGATAGCTGACGGGGCAGCGCGCAAACCTATGACACCGTGTATTTCATCTGTGAATAATAATATACCATCAAGTAATGAAGGATATATGTCTCTCGGGTTGAAAATCAATAACAATACATTTGTCGTCCGTAGAAGAGGTCGATAGTGCGTGTTCCATAATAATGATCATGAACACGTTTATAAAAGCAGAAAATAATAATCTCAGCAAGGCTGTATTTTGATTAAAACTGCCGATACCATGAATACGTCAGAGATTAATTATAATGTGAGAGGCAAATATAATATATATATTTGTTAAGATGATAAATTAGCATCGGCAATGACCAATAACTAATATCCAGTGCAGTACAATTTTTGTAGTGCCACTCCGCTATTTTTAAACACGTCTCTTCCCACTTCTGAGCAGCACCCTGTGCCACTGGTTCCGTGATAATCGAAGAAACATATAATGTCTCTATCGCGTATTTTTAGGTTTAGCATTAACGTTCGGTACTGCATACAGTAGCGCGATTTACACATGTTCGATACAGGTATATATCATTATTTATAAGATCTGAAAAATAGTGCAATCATAACTTATATACAATGTAATAAATACGTACTGTCGCTCCGAGCTCTCAAGAGAGTAACCAAGGTCGGTGGCTGGAGGTCGTGTCATCTCAGGGCGGGTAGGTAAAGGCGTTCGGGAGAGGCCATCCGTAGGCTGCATGAAAAAAGTTGACCCCCGTGGAGGACCTATTTTTGCCATTTGCCCCCATTTTGCCAATCGCCATCTTATTTTTACCAAAGCTTTCCACGAGCCATCAACACGGAGGGGCGAAGGCATGCGGTGCGCCTTGGGAGGCATTCTCGCGGTTGTAGAGACCTTGGTAGAGCGGTGGACGTCTAAAAGCTCAGGTCGTGTGACCCCACTGAACCCATACTTTAGCATATATGATTTTCATAAAAACGAACAATTCGTAAAATAAAAAGACCTGTCTTTTATCTGAGGTACATAATCCACAGGTGTCGATAGTGGGGTAGGGTGTTACCTCCCTAAGGGTCGGACAACCCCCAAGCCATATATATTTAGCTCTGAAACCTACGCACCCCGAAGGCGTGCAGCTAGAAACATTAGAAAATTAGCAAGAATTGGTGTAACATAGGCAAAAATTGGAGAAAATGGCAAAAATATCCGCCTACCCCCTAGCCGCCTGAAGACCTCCCACCCGACGACCTCCCTCCACCAACAGTCTACCTCTCCAAAGCAGACGGATCTTCGACACCTATGACATAATCACAGTTGCCGTCAGAGCTGGAAGTGGGTCACAATTGTTGACCCACGACCCACGCGACCCACGATTCAACGACCCACGACCCACTTGACAGACGACCCATCAATGCCTTCGCGCATATTAACTGAATCTTAATCTTACACAACTTTAGAGTTTGGTTGGCTTAGCTGCTCATACAATTTTAAAGCACGAAGAATTAGAAAAGAACACTGCATATTAAAACACAATTTTTACAAGGTATAATACTATAGCTCATGCTCACATTCCACTGCATTCTCATTCAGAGATGTTCTTATAATGTTCAATGGAAACTGAAAGTGATTCAACAACATCAGGCTCAAGACATGACCTTTGAGGTGTGATAATATTGCAACTATTAAATGTGCTAAAATGTCGTTCAGCCTCAGATGAACTTGCAGGACTACAAACAAGCTACGAGCCACAGAACTGAGCAGAGGAATGGACTCTTTATTGTCGCACCACCATCGAAGGAAGTTATAGCCATGCGTTGGACAGGGAATATTCTCATAGATGACGCATTCATGTCCAAACTTTGCAGCAAAATTTTCAACTTTCGGTCTGTGCGAAATAACGGACGTTCCTGGTGTTGAACGGAAGCTGGCGAACGGATCCTCAATTTCAAATTCCCTTGCTGCGGCTGACTATTGTGCATTAGGAGTTGCTAAAATATAATTTTTCAAATAGTACCATATGAGACGGCTGTTAATATATTAGGATTCTAATGACTACCCATTCCAGAGCTCTTCAAAACATATTTTCTGTTAAAATAAAAACTACATTTTGCAAATAACATTTTAACAACAATCCAGTGGCCAAATTTCAAGAATATAACTTCTGTGATTAAATGACCGGTACCAACGACTTACGGATTTTGTCATTTTCTTCGTTTAGAAAGTTTGCCGATTCTTCAGCCACTAATCTGAAAGCAGATTTAGCTTGACGGCCGAATAAAGCGCGGTCTTCTATATTTTTTGTCATAGCGAAGTTACGCAAAGAAGGGTCCAAGTAGACGGCAGCCATATGAAGTTGTGCGATGCTGGGCCACCATTTTTTGGTCAAGGGCCGCCGTAAAGCAGCGTTTCAGCGTCCAAATTGAACACGGGTCAGCTACTGCGGTCTCATATGAATTTCTTAGGGCGTAGAATGCGGGTAAAACATTCTGTAGTGTAGGCTGGTTTGCAAACTCCAGCATGTCGAAAACTCGAGAAAGACGCTTGAGGAAAGACACCACTCCAGTTAGAAGATCAATATCAATTCGCGAGATCGAATTTTATATTTTGCGGCCCATGCTCAGGCTTAGACTTATGCTCAGGCTTAGACTCGTATTATTCTTAGGTATAGGTGTCTGGTGGTTCTGGGGGCGAAGCCCTATGAATTCTTAGTGATGACAGAAAGAAACAGGAATGGGGAAACTACAAAACTATCAGATAGAATTTTTGCTAGTGTTCAACCCAAGTAACTAAGGCTTAGGTAACTTAGGTTTCAAACAACAATAGTTTCAAGTAATACTCCTCGAGGTTCTGTAAATAAAACCAATAACTACAAACCGTTCACCGTCTAAACTATTAAAAATAGTAATGATATACACTTTTTGAACGTTCTAATGAGGGATTCACGTTATAATGTCCCCACCACTTGGAACTTATGTACCCCACACAGTGGCAGGCACACCCTAGACTACACGGTGTCTTAGGCACCCCTGTGTTTTTAAATAAAGTTTCAAATAAATTTCAAACAAAGCTAGCTAATAGTTTGGGTTATTTCAGACGGTGTCAATGAACCGTCGTTGCTTTTTCGTTTTGCTGAGGGTTTCCGCCACCCCGTGTGGTCATTTTACATAGGGCCTACAGGATACTCTAGAAACACCGCATTGGCAAGCATAAAACACCGAAATACTAAATTGCCAAAATGAGGTATCTAGGGGTGTGCCCGACACCCTCATATTTTCTTATATGGTGTGCGTGTCACTGTCACTGTCTTTACGGTATAGTCTACACTACAGGGGGACAAAAGTTCCGACTGTTGGGGACATTATAACGTGAATCCCGCATATCTTCTTTCAAATAAAAAATTCAAGAAACAGGCAAAAAAGTAGCCACTCGCTAATGTGGGAAATAATTAGAATAAATTATGAGAAATTATAGATTATAATGACAATTATTAACATTATAAATTATAATGAGAATAAATTAGAAAGAAGTGGCAGTTTAAGCGCGACTTTCTCAGCAGCAAAGAGAACCCAAAAATGCTTGTAAACTATGTGTAGTTTAAATTATTAGATGTTATTAAAATCACAGCTAAAATGGTTGCGTGGGTCGGCGGAAGTGAAAACCCACGACCCACGTGACCCACCCAAAATCGCCTAGTACATGACCCACGACCCACTGACCCACTTCCAGCTCTGGTTGCCGTAAGGCTGTAGTTTAATTTCACGAAAAAGAGCTGAATTTCTTCAAAACTGATCAGGTTAGCTGAACTTTATGGAACTGCTTAAAAAGAGTTTTTAATGCAGGAGCGTGATTTTCAACCTACTTTTTCCAGTTAGAAAACTTATGGTGCAGCGTGGCTCCCTTTACATTGCATGAAAGCTGAGTAATGCTCTTAACCTAAATTATTTCTCTTTATGACGAACAGGCCTGGACTGCTATGGGCTGAATTACCATTTTGCCTTTAGTTAACTATATATTATAGGTATGCATACATTTACAGTTTTGACTCGTTGTATATAAACAGCGCGTGAAGGATTATGTTCCATACCTGCTGCAATGTGGCTACCGGAGACGAGTCGGAAACCAGCAGTGGATGTTAGCGATCACAGCTGAACTTGACACAGTTTTAATTGTGCTTGCTGTTTCGTGAAACTGCAGTGCCTTTGTAGCTCATCAAAAACGACGGTTTTCATAAATATTAATTTGAGTACATTAGAACATGTAATGTGTGAAAATAACTACAACTAATCTTTATCATGAATCAGCCTGGATTATAATCAGGACCTCCGGCTTGAAAGATTATTGTGCGCAGTCATTACACAGTAAGAACCGATTAAGATTATAGCTACGCCGTGTACTCTAGCGCAGGTAGCACTAAATAACTCCGCTGAGCAGTTACGGACACTTCAATATAGTTCGATTCAGACATAACAACGTCATATTCATACGAAAAGTCCCACGAGTGATCATTACGATTGACA
Organism: Trileptium ribeirensis; assembly: GCA_030248225.1. Classification (NCBI taxonomy): domain Eukaryota; kingdom Metazoa; phylum Nematoda; class Enoplea; order Enoplida; family Thoracostomopsidae; genus Trileptium; species Trileptium ribeirensis. The sequence goes on along the minus strand of JASANE010022622.1, from coordinate 6,311 downwards.
CAACGTCGCCCGAACTCCAGTTTGCAGGCCCTAGTGCGCCACTACAACTATGCCACGGTATCCGATCAACTCGTATTATAGCTGCTCTATGTACACTAATGCAGAACCTGCTGTCTATGTTTGATATTGAGATATGATAGACGCGCAGCAATTCACCTTGTTCTACGCATAATAATCATGGCCAAAGTAACAATAAGGGGCGTAAATAAAATGGAGGACATGACTTTCCCTACGTATAACGCCTATAGGCTTAGTACTCTTATGTTGCCGCCCCCTATCTGCTCCGAACCTCCACTAAGCTGATCCTTTTTCTGATGTGACAACGTAACGCTTCTCAGGGTTAGTTGGCCATAATAATCGTATCACTATACTAGTGCTTTAATATGATCAGCTACCATAGCAAATATGAACTTCGATTTCGCACAACCTGAAGCCGCTATCGTCGGCTTACAAGTGCTACGAGCTGCTTCAAACAATTTATAACTCAAAGTATGTTAATAATCAATATAATCAAAATATTATGGCAGTCAATAATCTATTATATTCAGCAAAGCAAAACGTCTCACCCTATCGTTCTTAGCGAACTCATTATGTCAATCAATATAAATTTGACATATTTGCACAGACACAATAAATTCAATATCGGAATTGGTAAGTTCGTGCGTTGCCATTAAACGAGTTGTCCCGGCCATCGAAACTGTGCCATAGTTTTATCAAGTATGAAAGGAGGTTATATTATTGTTTTCGAGTTTTTCGGACGTCGTGCTACTCTTTGTATCATAAGATATAAGGTTTCTTGACGCTATGCAGTGCTTTAGAAACCTGGCAGGCATTACAATTTTTAAGTCCAACTAACAGATGGTATGTCATTCTTCTTAAGTGTCGAATATCCCTGCATAAGTGCGTACACGCCTATGATAAAAGATTTCAGAAAATTGAAATACAACATTCAGAGTCTTCGCAAGCTTTTCAAAAATTTAGGGGAGGACGGGGGGTGATCGGGAAGGTGAGGGCGGCAGAAAAGTGGGGGGGGGGGGGGGTGCGGTCATACAAATTCATTTTGGCATAACCCATCAGTTAATTCTTTTAGGTGCGTCAGTGAAAAGTGGGCGGGGGTGGTGGAGCACGCATATAGGTCCATTCCACCGCGAGAATATCTTCGGAACACACAATTAAGAATATCAAATAAGATAATAGCTAATACATTAGAAGACTTTAATACACATATCAAACGCCGGGCAAGAACCTATAGACAAGACCTTGCGCTGAGCTTTTCCTTTTACGAATATCTCTTTGGTATCATATGGCTCTGGGTACCTTTGCAGGGTAAAAAGCGAAGCCGAGAAGGGCATTAATGCGCCAACAGAGAACATTTATGAACTTTGTAAACGGCTGCTGCTGTTTTCTGTCGCAAGCACACTGCATCCTAGGACAAAGAGAAATGGTGCAGGCATGCACTAGAACTGTTCAATATCGATAACACAACAAAGCTGAGCACATGATTATTTTGATGTAATTCTTGAAAGCTTACAGAGTAACGCAGTTGACATTAGTCTCACAACGTGTCCAGCTGCTCGAAAATAGCGAAATTAGGCCAACTAATGATATTTGTCGCATGTGTCTCCTAACTACATTGCAATCTCCGATGGTTTGAGAAAGAGGTAACTGAAAACATTAAGTACCTGCCTGTATCTAATGAAAATCAAGATTATTGCTCGAGTAAACCTTTTGTTCTTACATTGACACATTTGTCAGCGCCTACAGTACACAGCGATGCACTAACCAAGTTTGTTGTGCAGCATGCGTTTGCGCGTGCGTTGTTGTTCGTTCACTTTGTGAGGTTCCTTAAGAAACCGAGCAGCAGCTCTTAGAAAGCATAGTGGCTAGCGCGCCAGGATCGTGCCAACACGATCCAGGTTTAGTAAGCCGTTGCGGCAAACGTTTGTTCGAGACTGTAGGAAACACAGTAGATTAAGAAGGAAAAGGTTAAGAAAAATGGTTATTTAACGACTTCTCTTAAAACTGGTTAGGGCAAGTTATTAAATAGTAAGATAAATGCAAAAAAATTGTTAAATAAACATTGTTATAAAAATAAATATTTGTATAAAACTAATGCATATTATTGTTGCTTTAGAAAATATTATTTAATAATTGTTAAATTATATAATAATTGTAGTAATTTAATACTGTTAATAGTTATTTTCATTTTGCTGCATTAGCTCCACCTGAATTAAGAAGCTATAGCAAAAAGGCAGGATATATTCATAAAAATATACCACAGAAACACATACTATTTAGTAATAAAAGAACAGGTAAACGCAAGATAGATATCATGCTAATGTCGTCACTTTTGGAACTCGTGCTATATGTTCATACGTTTGTCGTGATCAAAGACAGAAAGTTGCAAAACAATAATGTAGTAGTCCTATTGTAATCGTTGCCGCCTAGGCCGATGTTTATCAGCGATGCTCCTAGCCTGGTTTATGATATAGCCTTGTCCTTAAGCTTCAAAGAAATTCCTATCACCTGTTGTTTACCGTTTTTAGGTTGGAATAGTGTAGTGTTTTTATTCATCGCCTTGTGTTAAAATGAATGACACCGTAAAAACACTGGTAAGTAGAAACCGAGAATGTGACGTGGGTTTTTAAGTTGGATGCAGCATATAATGGTTCCCGAGATGTGGCTAATAAATTTGGGCGTCTATTCGTTATCGATCAGCAGCGTTTCAGTCCAAAACCATTGTAACTGCTAGTTAAGATTCATCTGTTATCGTTTATGAATCCGGAACGGTCGTATGATTCGGTTCAAATTGTCAAAATTTATATGCAATGCAACAGCGTTGTTGATAACCTTGTAGCGTTATTGATTTCGTTTCGAAATTGCATTATGCATGGCTATAAAGGGGTTAAATTTTACTTTCATTAAATAAATTATCCTGAAAGTAACTTTGAATGTGCATCTAAAGAATGATTGATTCTTCAACAGAACAGGATATTATCAATACTCCTTAAAGCACCAGCATCAACTTTACCGATACCCGCCTATTTTAATATTTATTTAAACAGCTCAGGCTTTAAGCACCTCAAGAAAATACCTAATTTTGAACTTGTATTAGATTGAAATAAAGTTTTATCTGCTGGCTATTTACCTCAGATTTTCTAACTACATATCGGGCAATGTTATATATGGTTTTTTAACACAAAAACACTATATTAAAGAGAATCAGGCATGGCTTTTCAAATGGTGGCTGTAAAGTGAGAGCGAGTTGCGACTCCGACTAAGGGCGAGCAAGGTCCAAATGTTGATCGCTTGTAAATAAATTTTTGGCTAATTGTGTCACTAATTCATAGTGGATGAGTGTCAAAATCTAAGTACTAGCTGCCCGGCCAGTACTGCATATTTGTCTATTTTTACGTCAAAGCTATTAGTTAGTATCGAATTATGAGCTCTAACACTTAATTCTTGGTTGTCAACATAGAATTAGGGGGTCGAAATAATACCACTGAAGGGGTCGCGTTTTAGAGGAAAGCGGGAAAGTCGGTGAAATAAGGATCACTCCGACTTATTCCGGAAGCCAGTGGGTGTTGGTACTAATCAGTCATGTAATAATGTTACCAAAAATATACTTCTACAAATTGTGGGCTAACTGTGTTTTGGGATTTGTATGACAACAGTTAATTTAGGTGACAGATATGAATTTATAAACAATTTTAGAGAATATATGACTGATCTATATTCTGGCTGTATGAGCGACACAATAATTATATCTTATTGCTTTGCTTACAGGACAATTTTGCCACTGAATTGATTGCAAATATGAACGAAGTAAAATGTCATATGCTGTTGTATAACCGCGCTAACTTACATAAGAACTGCACGGTGTTTGGTACAGACATAAAATATAAGCACCATGCGGCTTTCCTAAAATTGTGCGTTTGATCGTGCTTTTCTATTAAAACCTAGCTAAATAATTTTATTCGGAAAACAGTTTTTTATCAAAACGTAAACACGTCTTTTTCAAAGACTATGCCATTGTAAACCGTGCAGTCGATAATTATATATGCTATACTTTTCGAAGTTCGACCGGAATAATTCTGGCCGCGTACTTTGTAGTTAAAGTCACTGAGAGGACTGAATCTTTTTAAACAAAGTCACAATGTATTTGTATGCAGAATGCAGCACGAAAGAACTGTGTATTTTTCAAACAGAGCACAGTTCACATTCCCTTATTAATCCAAATTTTGCCATATTATGGCATCCAGTCTCACATCCCCAGCCAGAAATTTTGCGATAAATAGTCGTATGTCCCTGTGATCGACTGTTCAATTCATAATAAAGCGAATGCGATAACGTATGTCCGTGAAATTCGAATCTTCGAACCATCTAAAATTATATTTCATACTTAATATTAAACAACCAGAGGCAACAAACTCAGCGAAAACTATTATGCCTATTTATGCACTTAGATTTTAAACTCAAACAGTTGAATATAAACAAAATCTTTTTCACAATATGATCAAAATTAGCGGGAGGGTTTAGCCAATGGGGAAGGGGGAGGGGCTGGAGATGCTTTCGGTGCCTATGAGTTCCGCGCCTGGGTTGCTGCTGGGGCGATTGGTGCTCCTTAAAAGGGTCGGCGCTTCGCCCATATATGTGGGTCCGCTGCCTTAGGGAATAACCCCTTTCTCCTATCCCCCATGAGCATGTATGGTTTTAGCAAAAGAATTTTTCAATAAAACATAAATTCACACAGCAGCATCCAAATGAAATATTAACAGCAGCATCCAAGTGAAATATTAATCGTTTGGTCAACCGGGCATGAAAACGTGGATTACATATAAATTGTATAAAATCACTGAGAAATATACCCACTACAACACCTGTAAATTCGTTAATTCAACATGATATAGTCTTACTTTACAAATAGGCACGTTCAAGTGCACAAAAGCCGATATCGTGTAACGTATATTTTAAAATACGGTGTTAAGCCGGAACAATTCTATTGCACCCATTGTAACAATTCTACTGGCATGTTAGATAACCGCATCAGTTTACCGTCTATACATGCAATATAGCCAAAGAATTTTTTATTGAAAAATTATGTAAAAGCAATTTTAACAGATGAACAGTTCCTACATTTGTTTGCAAGAACTGTGATTCAATTAAAATACTAAAAATTCACGATTTGCGTCTAAGTGTTGCCGTGACCAACTGTAATCAAGGCTATACAGTCTTTCATGCTCTGTTAACCCATACGCAGCCAAAAATCCTGTAAATGTCAAACAATCATAAACTTTATCCAGACAACTGGTTTTCTGACTCTATAATAACGAATATCGACATGATTGCTGGTTCAACTGCTCATTCGGACTTAATTTGTTGCTGAACTTGTAGATACCGAAGTTGTTAAACGAAATTTTGGAGAAAGCAAACTGGTATTCAGTGGGATCTTATTTGATTGACCGCTGGGCTGGATGACTAGTAATAGCTAACGGTATATATGTAGTAAAAATAGTTATAATTTCAGATAGCCAAAAGGCGCATTAAGGGGTAGATACAAAAATTCTATTTTAAGTTATCCTTGCTTTTAATATAGCAGTTGGTTAACACAAAAATTTTTTATTTTTGCTAATATAGGGCACTAAAATCCCAACTGTGACTGGTACTAGTTACCGGCATATGTGTGGTAAAAATAGTTAGTTAGAATTCCACATAGCCAAAAGGGGTAAATGGTGCAATTCGGGGTAGATACATTATCTGCAAAATTCTATTACAAGTAATCCTGCCTTTAAATAAAACAGTTGATTTAACTCAAAAAATTTCTATTTTCGCTAATATAGGGCATTAAAAGCCCACCAGTGACTGGGAATAGTTACCTTTATATATCTGATAAAAATAAAGTTGCACATAGCCAAAGGCAGTAATTGGCACAATCCGGGGTCGACACGTTTGCTACAGAAATTCTATCACAAGTGTTCTTTTCTTTAAACAAAGCTGTTTGTTTAACACAAAAAATTACTTATTTTCGCTAATATAAAGCCCAACGGTGACTGGTAATGTAATAACCGGTGACGCAGCTGCATGGCGCAACTTCCTAACACCATGCCCATACGACCCCGGCTATCGTAACCTCAAGGGTGGACCGTGAATACTAAATTTTGAACCTATTCTTGGTCAGACCCAAGAAGCTACGCAGCTTAGCAGGCCGCAGGCGCGCTTCACGGGGTGTGTTCGGACCCCGCCCAATTGGTTGCGCACGTGTCTAGTTTCTGGCATGATTACTGAGGTCCCCCAGGGAGGCTAGCACTCTT
>JASANE010022618.1:0-31217 GCA_030248225.1 Trileptium ribeirensis | reverse complement strand
ATGTTGTTTCCGTTCAGTTACGTATTGCTCTCAGTCTTGATGAAGTTTAAACGAAAGGAAGCAAAATCTTCACTTACGTACATCTGAGTCATATTCTGTCGTACTTATGGAATTTTCAAAGCTTGAGTTTTAAAGATCATTTATAAATTTTTTGAAATTTGAGAATTTTGGCGAAGACGTCTGCGAGGCAGTTTGTTCCACTAGTTTATAATACGTGAAGGAAATTTGTGGTCCAAGACTGTGGATTGTGACCGTTCTTTTTTCGTAACTTTGCCTGATGACATCTGATTATCGTAATAGTATTACATTCAAAAAAATCATGAGCCGCGCTGGCTATTCTTTTGAAGGGTATTTAAATGTCATTACCGGATCATTTATTAGGCGGGGTTTTTTTCAAGCGTTCAAGACCAAAGTGGCGTAGCCTATCGTTGTAGGATACCATTTCTAAACCGGCTCTAGTAAAAATTATCCGGGAGTAGTATCGTTCCACTTTTTCAATAATATCGATTTCAGTGAGAAAAACAGGTGACCACAGATGCACACTCAAGAATAGGCCTCACGTAACTGGTATAAAGACACAATAAAGCTTCAATATAAGACGTCTTGAACCATCTAAATATCTCATATTATAAATATACGGACGGCTGCGGAAACGATGTTATTACAATCAATGAGTGCTAAGCTTGAGATATTCTGACATATGGGTATACAAGTTAAAATTCTGCTTTATATAACAAGTTAGAAAGCACAGCAATGCACAGAAATTCTCCGGAAAATTTAACTTCAAACCAAGGCGAAATAAGTAGCACAGAAATAGCCACAAGCAAGCACTACAGAATTTGGCAAAATCTAAACAACCAATCCATTTTGACAGTCGTTGATAACAGAACTCTGAACATAAATGCAGAGTTCCTCCCCATCGTTTCCGTCTGGTGAAGGATGATGATGAATGTCATTATTAGTGAGCTGAACTGCACAAGGGCTATGAAAATATAGTCAAATTGGAATAGGTATTACGTTATAGATGGGTAATGCAAGGTATTTTGATTGATAAAATTTAAACTTTGAATCAATATTTCCCAGTTGTCTGTGATACAGGAATAACACTAAAGCTACGTGTAACCTGTAAATTCAAACGCACAGTGAAAATAGTGATCAGGTCGACTTACCCACAACGAAGCTTGTAACAAGATTTTTTTGGTTTTGGTCCGGAATTTTCACTTAATGCTGCACATTTTTATACAATTTGAGCCAAAAGGGGACTATTTGCCGTTTTAGCAATGAGAACTCAAAGATTGCATGACTTTGGCCCAAAATGTTGACTCTAAGTTCGTTATCAACAGACACCGTTGAAGCTATATTTGCCGCTATGTTTATGCCATATAGCGTCATATAATCTGTAAAAATTTCGGTTAAATGATCCACCTATTATCAGGTTACAAACGTGATCACATCCAAATTTGGGTTGATGTTTGCATGAAAAAATTTGTTATGGAACACTAGGTCCTCAACGGGAAGAGGTACAAGCAAACACGCATGCATGAATTTGCTAACCACTAAAGCCATTTAATAGAGAAATAATTAGCCAAATCAGCTTATCCGTTTCTAAATTACGATTGTTGAAATAAAGAGTGGTTCTTTTACATGTAAGCAAAGACTAGCTCTGTAATTAAATTTGAATGACATAAGAGGATTTAAAGGAAAACTTGGCAACAAAATTTATATATTTTACTAAATAGAATATCCGCAAAAATTGAGTTAATCAACGATATACCTATGACTCGATGGGTCGTAACGTCATCGACCTTTGCGCAAAACTGGGCATTGATGGCTGTTTCCGTTCTGGAGGTCACTATGAATTCTGATTTCTTTGAATTAATGTTTGTTAGGACCTAGGTTTTCCCGACCAGACAGTAATCATGTATATTTCCAATCCAGTTATTGTATTTTGTCCGGATCTTTGGTGTCACAGCGGAGTAGAGAGAGATGCATTTGAAATGTGAATATTTTGATAAAAAGTAAAATCTAGATATTTCGGAATATATATATTTTTCCGCAGCTGTACTGTAACATATTTTGATTTAAAGGATCGCAATGGTTTATCTACAAATGCTGGAATTTTAAAACACTTCTGCATTTTATCCTATTATATCAGAAAATAATACACATTATCTATATACTTACGATCATTTACAAGACGAAGCCAATACATTGCAATTTGTCAAAAATGTACTATTTATGCAGTTAAGTTCTTGGTCGAACTATATATATAATTCTAACACCTGGTAATGTATATACAAAGATTCGAAGGCGAGTACAGATTGAAGCTTTTCATATTCTACAGTAAGGTACTGACTGATCAAGGCAGTTAGTAGGTGCAACTTTTAACAATATAATAAGATCGCATATCTTTCAATTTTTGAAATGTATAATTGGAAAGTACTTTACGCCAGTGCAAAGCTAGTATCGTGCACAACACTTTCTCGTAAATATAAATAGCCGTCAGGCTAGTAAACCTGGACAGTGGTAGAAGTGTTCGCAGCATAACAGTCCAGCGATAAAGTAATCAATTTTCCTCAAACGCGTTTGGTAGTGCGAACTACAGTTGTTAAAATTTATAGCGCGTCCTTTGCGCGGGGTACTCCGGAGTGTGCAGCCTTTCGGGGTGGCGGCCCAAGCGGTTTCAAAGTTTGCTTCCAGGAAGTAAGTGCCTACAGACAGCCTCTGCCCATACTGCATCACACGCAAAATTTTAATAATTGAGTCGTGTTATAGCCTGTTGTTCGCTTATGCGCTTTTTTAACTTTTCCAATGAAATTGACGCATTATAAATCTGTTCTGATTATTGTATTATTATTATAGCTTTTCAAAATACAGTTTCTCGTGGCGGCTTTTTTTAATTTTGCCACGATGTGTAGTGACTGCACATAACTAACTGTGAATACTTCGTATTATTGTAGCGATTGATTAATAATTTATGTTATTCAGGTTCTATTGTACATTCACACAATGCCTCAAGGCGATCACACCTGCTTTTTTAGGGCTATTGTTAAAGTCATAATATTGCTCGGACCTCTTGTTCTATTTTTCAGCTATCTTTACGCCCCTTCATCTATTGCTGTAGCGGTAAATGAATTCTTGCTTGGACAGATTTTAACAATTTCTTTACATTTACGCAAATCGCAATTTTCGAAAACGCTGTGTTAAAATTTCAAATACATTCCCCTATTTAGTTGATGCAGATAAATTAATGTGAACGGTGCATTGAGCTAACTGCAGTTACATGTAGAAATGTTTTACAGCCTACAAATGCAAGCGAATTTATTCTGAGGATCGTGATGATACGGCAAATGAATATAAAAGCTCTTTTCAATCCACTGCTGTATAAAATATCAACATGCTGAAGCGCCAAAACCACTGTTGCCTCAATTATTAAAATTTTGCGTGTGATGCAGTATGGGCAGAGGCTGTCTGTAGGCACTTACTTCCTGGAAGCAAACTTTGAAACCGCTTGGGCCGCCACCCCGAAAGGCTGCACACTCCGGAGTACCCCGCGCAAAGGACGCGCTATAAATTTTAACAACTGTAGTTCGCACTACCAAACGCGTTTGAGGAAAATTGATTACTTTATCGCTGGACTGTTATGCTGCGAACACTTCTACCACTGTCCAGGTTTACTAGCCTGACGGCTATTTATATTTACGAGAAAGTGTTGTGCACGATACTAGCTTTGCACTGGCGTAAAGTACTTTCCAATTATACATTTCAAAAATTGAAAGATATGCGATCTTATTATATTGTTAAAAGTTGCACCTACTAACTGCCTTGATCAGTCAGTACCTTACTGTAGAATATGAGTAGTTTCAATCTGTACTTGCCTTCATATTTTTGTATATACATTACCAGGTGTTAGAATTATATATATAGTTCGACCAAGAACTTAACTGCATAAATAGTACATTTTTGACAAATTGCAATGTATTGGCTTCGTCTTGTAAATGATCGTAAGTATATAGATAATGTGTATTATTTTCGTATATAATAGGATAAAATGCAGAAGTGTTTTAAATTTAAAGCATTCGGATAAACGATTGCTATCTTTAAATCAAATATGTTACAGTACAGCTGCGGAAATATATATATTCCGAAATATCTAGATTTTACTTTTTATCAAAATATTCACATTTCAAATGCATCTCTCTATCTCGCTGTGACGTCAAAGATCGGACAAAATACAATAACTGGATTGGAAATATACATGATTACCGTCGGGTCTTTAAACCCTAGGTCCTAACAAACATTAATTCGAAGAAATCAGAATTCAGAGTGACCTCCAGAACGGAAACAGCCATCAATGCCCAGTTTTGCGCAAAGGTCGATGACGTTATGACCCATCGAGCCATAGGTATATCGTTGATTAACTCAATTTTTGCGGATATTTATTTAGTAAAATATATAAATTTTGTTGCCAAGTTTTCTTTTAAATCCTCAAATGTCATTTAATTTAATTACAGAGCTAGTCTTTGCTTACATGTAAAAGAACCACTCTTTATTTCAACAATCGTAATTTAGAAACGGATAAGCTGATTTGGCTAATTATTTCTCTATTAAATGGCTTTAGTGGTTAGCAAATTCATGCATGCGTGTTTGCTTGTACCTCTTCCCGTTGAGGACCTAGTGTTCCATAACAAATTTTTTCATGCAAACATCAACCCAAATTTGGATGTGATCACGTTTGTAACCTGATAATAGGTGGATCATTTAACCGAAATTTTTACAGATTATATGACGCTATATGGCATAAACATAGTGCAAATATAGCTTCAACGGTGTCTGTTGATAACGAACTTAGAGTTGACATTTTGGGCCAAAATCATGCAATCTTTGAGTTCTCATTGCTAAACGGTAATAGTCCCCTTTTGGCTCAAATTGTATAAAAATGTGCAGCATTAAGTGAAAATTCCGGACCAAAATCTCTAAAATCTTGTTACAAGCTTCGTTGTGGGTAAGTCGACCTGACCACTATTTTCGCTGTGCGTCTGAATTTACAGGTTACACGTAGCTTTAGTGTTATTCCTGTATCACAGACAACTGGGAAATATTGATTCAAAGTTTAAATTTTATCAATCAAAATACCTTGCATTACCCATCTATAACGTAATACCTATTCCAATTTGACTATATTTTCATAGCCCTTGTGCAGTTCAGCTCACTAATAATGACATTCATCATCATCCTTCACCAGACGGAAACGATGGGGAGGAACTCTGCATTTATGTTCAGAGTTCTGTTATCAACGACTGTCAAAATGGATTGGTTGTTTAGATTTTGCCAAATTCTGTAGTGCTTGCTTGTGGCTATTTCTGTGCTACTTATTTCGCCTTGGTTTGAAGTTAAATTTTCCGGAGAATTTCTGTGCATTGCTGTGCTTTCTAACTTGTTATATAAAGCAGAATTTTAACTTGTATACCCATATGTCAGAATATCTCAAGCTTAGCACTCATTGATTGTAATAACATCGTTTCCGCAGCCGTCCGTATATCTAATATGATATTTAGATGGTTCAAGACGTCTAATATTGAAGCTTTATTGTGTCTTTATACCAGTTACGTGAGGCCTATTCTTGAGTGTGCATCTGTGGTCACCTGTTTTTCTCACTGAAATCGATATTATTGAAAAAGTGGAACGATACTACTCCCGCAGAATTTTTACTAGAGCCGGTTTAGAAATGGTATCCTACAACGATAGGCTACGCCACTTTGGTCTTGAACGCTTGAAAAACGCCGCTTAATAAATGATCCGGTAATGACATTTAAATACCTTCATAAAGAAATAGCCAGCGCGGCTCATGATTTTTTTGAATGTAATACTATTACGATAATCAGATGTCATCAGGCAAAGTTACGAAAAAAAGAGCTCAATCCACAGTCTTGGACCACAAATTTCCTTCACGTATTATAAACTAGTGGAACAAACTGCCTGCAGACGTCTTCGCCAAAGTCTCAAATTTCAAAAAATTTATAAATGATCTTTAAAACTCAAGCTTTGAAAATTCCATAAGTACGACAGAATATGACTCAGATGTACGTAAGTGAAGATTTTGCTTCCTTTCGTTTAAACTTCATTAAGACTATAAACTTTTAGTAATTATGTATTCTATTTTATAAATTTCTAATGCATATTGTTTCTTGTTAGCAGTAAATAGGATTAGTAAGCCATTGCCTCAGTTTCGGCTCGCTATGACGGTCTTAACGCCAGGGCAAGCCCCGTTACGCTGATCTCTCGACTACTGGCATAAATTCTTAATAAAATTTGTTGTTGTTGTTGACATTGTAACGTTAAACACAAATTTTAACGCAATCCATATGATAGTTGTGATGATAGTGGTTGGTAAGTATAAAGAAAAGAATGCATAAAGAATGACAGGAGAACCACCTAAAAACCAAAGTAATCTCAGTCTATGAATCTAGCTAATGTGGGAATGGATTGCGCTAAATTCAGAAGTAGCACTGATGACTTAGGTTAAACGCTCGTTACAGTTTTGCCAATCGCACAACTAGGGTTAGGCCGGTAAAAAAATTTTGCCGGTAATTGGTACCGGGTATTCGCTATCCTTTATCCGCAGGTACCGGATATCCGGCCGAATGTTTTATTTTTACTTAAATTATTCCCAAAATATTTAGGCTTTAAGTTCTCGAGCATTATTTTTCACGTAGCTGTTAAAGTTAAATTAAAAGAATTTTAAAGTATACTGTAATGGTGTCGTCAGTATCAGTGATTAGGAAATAGTTCACGGTAGCCGATAAGAATGACAAATGGCTAAGTGCAACAAATGTGGCAAACTTATATCGCGAGGAAAAGCAAAGGAACTACAGGACTAAAAATGACCTCAAACAGCGCTCAGATCTGTACGCTGAGCTCATTGGCGAGCAAAAGATACAAATTGAACAAAAGCAGGAAGCCGAGAAATTGCAAAAGGCAGCATCGTCGAAGCTTCTCCAGCCCAAGTTCAAAATATGTTTTGCCATGTCTCGAAACACGAAGGCAAAGTTCATCCATTGAAAATTTTGCCATTCAACAAATTGTACGTCACATGTCCATATGCGATAAATTCAACGATCGTTCTAGCTAGCCGACATAACCAAACTAACCGCTTAATACATAGACGGCAAGCCATCGGTATGCTTTCCTCTATTCGTTTATTAAGATTATCACCAGACGCGTGAATCTGAAAATCTCCGCAATAGCATTAAAATGGTTATCCGACCGGATAATTACTTTACCGGCCGGTCACCGGATAGTCAAAATATCCGGCCGGTCACCGGGACCGGATATTCGGCCCATCCCTACGCACAACACAAAATAAATACGAATTGAATGAGATACACACGAGGATAGGTTGCGTAATCCAAAACTTATTCAGAGATATGAAAATTGTAACAAGAAGCACCATTGTGCTTTCACTCGTAATGTCGTATACGTATTTTGAAAAATTGAGTTATAAAGATAGATAGCATGATCCAATGCTACCTATAGATTGACTACATATATGCGCAGTATCGGAGCACTAGTGTGCTGTCACCGTAACACTAAAGAATGAATTCTATAGGGGCTTGGTATCTAACAGGAGCATCACAATATTCTAACAGAGTTATAAATATATAATCACCAGCGTGCCTTTGACGTTTGCAACTGGATGATCAACGTGCTCTTAAAGCAACTTTTGCATCGAAGCACCTATGCGCTCTCAAAATAATCGGAGCGCCGATGTTCTGTCAACAGAATGGAAGCAGCAATGTGCTCTCTTAACAAAGTGCTGCAAACAATCTGTGCCAAACAGAAGCACTAATGTGCTCAGAAATATTTAAGCACTATTAATTTGTCAAAATATATAAAATACCCTGCTGTCTGTAATTCGTTCGTCCATCGTCAGTACATCTTAACTCCAGTAATTACATGTGTTGACAAGATTACCGCCGTATGACGGGAATAACTGTATAAATGTGAAAGAATGAAGTAGATACAAAGTTTGCACTGCCGTGCATTCTTCGTATGGCAAATATTTTCACACAACAAAATAATAAAATTTAATTTAGTTAACAAATAAAATCTATAATTCGGAGGCTTTCAGTTGCATGACATTAGTAGCTTACAAAACGTGCAACGAATCAAAATTTAAAATTATATATCCTTGCTTAAAACCGACAACATTGCTGGACAGCTACCAAGTGTTAAAATTAGTTTAATTACCCATTAGTTTTCATTACAGCATCAAGACGAGTTGCAATTTTGCCAAATGATACTTTCAACGTCGGCCGGTCATTGAGCGAAACAACGTTGATGGTGCCGCATAATTCGGTGAGCCGAAAGCAAGCCACGATTGGCTACAAATTCACGCAGGACGATTTGGTATGACTGCTCTTACCTAACTTCTGAGTGAAACCTTTTCTAATTTGGACTGGAATTATAGTTTTGTATCCGTTCACGTACATATATTGATTGACATAATATACAATACAACGTTTAAGATTTGGTGGATTCACAAACTCAGCATGTATCAAACAATATTTTGTTTTCCGGCGGACCTCTAACAATAGGAGTTGTCGAGGTCACATCTGACCCCGAGTTCCGGGGAGGTCAATGGGACGGGGCAAAATTTGTATATATCATATACATATATTAATAATTGAAGCGGAGCGAGCGAAGGAATCGGAGATTCACGGAGGGCGCTAGGGGTAAATTCATGCAAATATTTTTGTTTCTGTCACGCATAACTACTCATCTTTGGGTGATCGGATGTTGATAATTTTTTTATTCGACAGCATAAGTGACGATGATTGTGTCCTTTAGTTGAAAGAGAACAGTCCCGACCATATCTTCGAGGTAAAGTTGCAAGAAACAGGTTTTTAAAGGTTCTTTGCCGAATTTGGCAACACGGATGCCAATCTTTCGCAACCCATATCTCATGACACACGCTTCGCATCGCAAAACCGAGATTCAGATAATCGAGATGTACAAATTTGATGAGCTCGAATTTTTGTAGGACTACGCCCTGGGGCGCTGTGGGTCCAAATATGACCCTTTCACCCTTTGCCAGAAATAGCGATTTTTCAAATTTCCACATGTAGCGTGTTTACATCACAACGAATGTGTATTAGGTTATCAAGCTCGCTGAATGTGATGGTTTTGCTGTTTAGGGCCCAATTTGAATATATTACCCTTTTCATGTAGTTTCAAGGGTTTTACGGTCGACGAACCCGATTTCCAAATTGTGAGTTTTCATTTGTTCGGTTATTTATTGCTTGGAGGACATC
This sequence comes from Trileptium ribeirensis, assembly GCA_030248225.1. Lineage (NCBI taxonomy): Eukaryota > Metazoa > Nematoda > Enoplea > Enoplida > Thoracostomopsidae > Trileptium > Trileptium ribeirensis. The sequence continues at coordinate 21,903 of JASANE010022618.1, read as the reverse complement.
AAGAATGGTTTATATAATAGGATTTTCGGTATATATGCTGAATATGATGGTTTAGTGATTTATAGTCCAGTACGAATATTATGCGCCAGTAAACTTAAAAGCGTACAGTCATAATCCTGTTTTACAAAAAGCGATCGGTGACCGCAATGCGTTGTTATCATAAAAACTGCGGTTTCGCCATCGATTTTTCTCTAACGATATTCGGTCAGATCTCGTGTTGCAAAGTTCAATTTTGTAGTCGAACTAAAATAATCCTTTTATTACTTCGTGGTAAAATGGTTAAATAACACGCTGAAAGAGTAACGTAGCGATAGTCGACGTTCTTGAAATCCACCAACCTAGTTAGCTTCATGTTCTAAAACACAATACTCGTTCGTAGAGGTCGTAAATCATGTCTATTCGCCAACTGCTGCTATCTCCTTCCACGAAATAGTTCGCGAACATTAATATTCAACATCACCCAAGCAAATTTTATAATATAACATCACCAAAAATTTATAATAACAAATTCTGGCATTAATTGTAAATATCTTTTCTAGACCAACAAGTACTGTGTTCGCGAACACTTGGTCAGAGTATGATGGGTTGGTTACACTGTCCTTGACCAAAAGGAATGTGATAAGTAGTTACAATCGTGGAAACTAACGCATAAAGTAGTGCTCGCGAACAACAAAACACGCTGTTCTGTTCGCGAACAGTTACGTTTAATATTTTTCTAATTAAATCTCACATAATGCAGTCATGTTCGCGAATAATGAAACAGGGTTGTCTGTTCGCGAACAGTGGCGTGTTGCATTATTCTAATTAAATTGGATTACATATCGCACTCACATAACTCATTCAAGTTCGCGAACAACAATCGATACGCGCTGCGCAACCTAGTCTGCATGTTTGTTCGCTAACAAAATTTGATGTCAGGTACTATTATACTGTTCCAGAATGACAAGTCTCAGATTAAAATTCCGTGAAATTATGTCTAACAACAACATAAAAATTTCATTAAAATTTTCGGTAACATTATTCATATGCTTTGAAACTCGTGACGCAAATGTTTTTATACCATTTCCAGATGAATATGGGATCGCCAAAAAATGTTCGAATACCGATTTTTTTGGGAATGACAGAATAGGATTGTTGCTCGCCGCATATAAAGTTTAGTTTCGCATTATATACCTTTTCAGGATGTTTTCAATGGATTTATGGTCAGTGAACCCGATTGCCATAATATAGTCTGTCTTCAGTAATTTGGTTGTGTATTGCGTACAGGACATCAAGACTGGTCTATATATATAGGTTTCTAGACCATGGTGAATATGATAGCTCGGTTGTCTAGAGACTAGCTCGAGTACTTCATGTTATATTAGTTTTTGATGGGTTTAGGGTCCACGACATCTTAGGGTGTTAAGCAGTTTCGGGGTTAGAGAGGTTTTATTGTAGTATATACATCAAACACAAAGCCTGTTGCAAGTGATTACAGATAATTACCACTATGAAGCCATTCTCGCTCCGTGTTATTCTCACTTGCGAGTTACTAGTGTGTTATATATGTATATGTATGTTTTACATATATATGTGTAGTTTTTTGCATGTCTGTTTTCAGAATTCGGTAATACATGCATGTTTTGCATGTATTACCGAATTCTACGAATGAGATGAGCAAAAAATACTATAATTCGTTAAAATTGTACCCTACGTTGGTTAGAGGTAAAAATTTCTCGGGGTTAAAGTTCTGAGGCGGAGGTGACCAACTGACTGTCAGCGGTCCGACATGACAGGTAAGCCCCTATGGTGAAGAACGAAAATTGACTTACCAGTCAGAACAATCACATCCGCCTAAGTTCGTCACCCGAACAAGTAACTACGTAGCGTTGATAACAGCGACCGTTGACGCCGACCGGGTCGATTATTCCTACGCCGATGAACCGTTCGGCGGCGATTACGGTCGATGTTAGATCGATATCTTGATGACCATCGCCGTTAACCTCTGGAGATAGCGTTGTGTTATCTCCAAAACTATTTGTGTTTCCACTGAACTGCCGATCTTGCCGCTTATCATCGCCGAAGAACTTCACCTGTTGTTGATCAGTATTGTCATAAACTGTCTTTCGTTGTAATTTTGTTGCAGATTATGGTGCTGTAGATGTGCTGATTTTGGTGATGGCGTCGCGTCGTTATCAATATCGATACAGTCTATCCTGTTTACGATGTTGTTGATGAATTTTACATACTGTTGATACCATCATAATCATAGTCGTCGTCGTATATAAGAACAATTATTCTTCACATATGTATGATGTCATAAGTATTTAACCACTGAAACAAGTCAATGAGTGTGTAGTTCCGAGTCAAGAACTCGAACTCCAATTACCTGGAACAACACACTCTCCGTATATAAACGCAATGCCGTCCGCATGGTGATCATCACCGTCGTTTCTCGATTATAAGCGTTTGTCAATAATTGTTCAATGTTCGCGTTTGTTTGGCATCTTTCCCTGGAACAGTAGGACAAAGCCGAAACAAGGTTCATGGAATGGCATTACATGATAGCCCCAGCCCGTTCACCCCTATAGCGGAACTCCGGGCTTACACAGTTTTACATTATGCCGAATTTCTTTTGTACCGTTGCAGTCAGAAATAAAAGCAAAAATGTTCGCGAATTATTCGTGAACAGTTCGCGAAATTTTAACTCCTGTTCAATATTGCTATTCGCTAAGAAATAATTTTCTTTCATTTCTGTGTGCAACTGTATATTTAAACGGACATTAGCCTCATTATTTACGATATATACAGTGCTATGTTGCATGGCTTAAATTAAGCGCAATACCATGGAAATCAATATGGCCCAGGGTTCTAAAGACTCAGGCTTGCTGAAAAGTCAAAGTTATATTTTTCGGTAGAATCAGACGTCATTATATAGTAATCTACACCTCATAATGAATTTATATGTTTAGAACAAAAATGACTCCAAATTAGAAATTCAAGTGTCGGTGGGAGTTGAACACCTACCATTTTGCTTGGCAGAACGCGACAGCTCTCTGGATCACTCCGCCGCGGCTTAATAAGCATGTCCTGTATAATTATATTGTGTGTCATTTGAACGGTGGTTCGGGTTTTCCGAAGTTTTTAATAATTTAGATCGGGTAGAAGGTAATTATACAGCAGTAAACCGGGCTTGTATGCCAAAATTAATAAATCGGACTACTAAGACAATAATAAACAGAGAAAGCTAGCTACTAGAGTTTCGAGGCTACAACCAGCAAAATTGTTACAAAACTACTACACTTTTGGAAAGGTGATTTGGACCACCCTTTATACCTTAGCTCATGCGTCTTTCTAGGTTGTTCAACCACTAGAAAAATCATTATGATTGCTGCAACAATTTAAATGTTACGCAGCAGCCGAGGAACAATTAATGTTTTATTATCTCGGGTAAACCCAAGTTGTAATGTTTTTGCATTTTGTTTTTGAATGAAATTTTACGGTTTATAAACGAACGTTGTTGCGTTAGTCTTTGTGTTGTTACATATTTCTGTCTGTGATTGTACTTCGATTTTTCATTCGACTACTAGCCAGTTAGCCAGATGACTGCTATATTTAAAAAACTACAATTTTTGCCTTCCGATAACACGTAAATAACATGACCCCGTGGCACCTTACGTTACTGAAAAATATCTTAGTCTCAAATAGAATACCAAGTTATGTACGCTATCAAATGCATTTGCTAGGTATCGATATCTTTTGATGCCGTTAAATTTTTGCAGACACAACTTCTTGTAATTCGTATACATTAATTAACAATATTAATTCGAGTTTTGTTCTTCAGTAATAATGCTCTATTCGACTACTGGCAGCACTATTGAATCCTGAGTGTAGTGGGTGAACCGAGCGAAGCAAAAAATTCTTACTGGACAGAATAGTGATGAAATTTTATAATGTCCGTCATTTGGCTTTTAGGGTGATACGCATAACTCAACTTTTGCTCGCGAACTGATTCGCGCGATATACTCATTTGAAAGCTTGAAATGTCTATTTCTGCCGTTTGGTTTTATAGCGAAGCCTGATTTCAACGCTTCCTCACTACCACCCACCCTCCGCCCCAAAAAAAGTGACCCAAAGGTTAATGGCTCGGGTAACGTTGTTAACGTTATTGATTGTATCTAAACACCCGTGTGGGTCAAATTGGTCTCATTTTGCTGGCTAGTCCAAAGTGGGGGCCCGGCATTTTCGGCTGCCCCCCGGCAAAACGGAGGTGCCCCAGCTTCTACCCCCCGGCAAAAATTAGGGTAACCCCGCCTCAAAGCACCCTGCTGAGAAAAATAAACGTCCAAACGTGACGAATCCGGCAAAAAATTGGTCCCACAGCAAAATCCGGCACCCGCGAAACTTGAGCCGGGGTCCCCGGCTATAATTTTCGAGGTTTGGACTGACCAGTTTTGTAGAGCAAATAATCCTCTATCCGCAAATCTTGTGCTGCTAGTGTATTTACGCCGCAGGTTTGGTTCAAATATATACATTAAATGTAGGCTTGTGTCAAAAATAAGTGTATAAAAACGAACGCGACATGCGAACGGACAAAAATGCAAACGAACGTTAGAACGTTCGTTTATCAAACGCAAACAAACGGTGTAACGTTCGTTTATAAACGAACGGTATTGCATTCGGTTTTTTCTGAGCATTTGTTTCTGTCCGTGACTGTATCTAGACACCCGGTGTAAATATCTGGATAATATTGGTCTCATTTTGTAGAGCAACTTATCCTCTATCTATTTGCAAATCGTGTGCTGCTATTGTATTTATGCTGCAGCTTGTGTCAAAAATGATTTTGAATGTCCCATGAGACCCAACATACACGAAAACGATAATATCTCCAGAACCGTGCGAACTAGATATGAGTGTTATTATCGGCTTATTTGTAGAAAACGGCAATATCTCAGCAGCCGATCGAGCCAGGGTGGTAATGGTCTAAGTTTGTAGGCAGTTTATCTTCTATGTACTAACTATTCAAGCAAAACGGCTGATATTCTCATTTTGTAGAGTGATATTCAATATAGATGTGCATGTCTCGCTTAATTGCATAAACACTCAGTATTTACCACCTTTACGATAAGGCTAGCTACTAGTTTATTATAAACCCAAAAATGGTTGTTAGCACGGTCCAGGGTTGAAAATGTGACCCGCGGGTCACGGGTCAACTTTCTGAGCATTTCCGACAGATCACTCCAGGTCACGGGTCAAGTGCTTGGCCCGCGTGACCCGCTCTTGGACCTACCCGGGTCACAGGGTCCCTCAACTACTTAAGATTACTAGTCAACGAATTCTGAAGGTTTCCTCTTTGCGTAGTGAATTTTACTAGTCAGAACACTCCTACCAGTCTGTGATGTATTCTAATTATTTCAAATTTAATTATTAATTCTGTTTCTGTTGCATACATACTGGGTTTATAAGTAAAACTTTTTATAGGCACTGTGTTAGTAGCTAAAGTATAATAATAATAGCAAACGTTTGCAATATGGATACCGCGCAGACTTTAAAGTCCAAAGTATTGAAGTCTGAGTTAACACTTTTTGACAATGAAAAAGGAAAATCTGAGTGTTGGAAGACATTTCAACTGATGCGCCAAACCAGAGATGACACTGGAGAGGTAATTCAAGGTTGGGCATGCTGTCGTATATGTTACAGTTGTATCCAGTACAGGAAACTGGTCGACGGGACATGGATTAACATTGGCACAAAAAACTTTAATGACCATGCTAAGGGTTGTAAGCAAAAAACTTCCGGGTCTGGAACATCACAGACACATACATGATCTGCGGCCTGGAACAGCTGTGTTTTCTGACAGTTACTTATCAACAAAACTACGTTGTGTTCCCGTAATTAGTTATTTTTCCTTTATGTTGTTCGGTGGATTATCTAAATCCGGCGTCATATGTTATTTTTGTTCCATTGTTTATAGTCATTGATGTTATTGTCATGCATATCCATAGCGTAGAAAGGAGCCCAGAGATTTTTAATACTTAGCTTCATCAATAGCATTTAGCTGTTTGTTCGCGAGCAAAACCCGACAAAGTGTACACTACATTTTTGTTTCTGCCGATTCTTCGACATAAATGGGAGTTTAATACAGTTCATTTTATATAGAAACTACATAGTTGCTCTGATGTTTGTCATTGTCCTATGCAGATTCATGTTATAATGTGCCCCCAGTTGGAAGTTTTCTCTCCATATAATCACGGCAAACCCCTGCAAACCTTCAGTGTCACACTGAGATCGTATAGCAAAACATTAGGGTGTGCGGGACAGTCACCGTCGAAATTAAAGCCTAAATAATCGAGCTACCTTAAGACACGGTGTGGGGTACATAAGTTCCAAGTAGGGGTACATTATAACGTAAAGCCTGTACTTGCGGTGGCGTAGCGACGATATTTCCCTTTATGGCTGTACTTTTGCCTATAAAAATGGGATAAGTTTCTTGGCGGTGCAAATGCAAGTGTGCGAATTTATTATAAAACAGGTATGTTGTACATGTTTGATTTTTCAAAACGGATAAACAAACTATTTGAACAGACTATTGAGTGCACTCAGCAAGCATTGTGCTTACGGGGTTCAATGATTTATGTATATATTACATTTTTGTTAAGAGTATATATAGTTTTCAACAAACTTTTTTCCATTGTCCTGTGTTTTGATGTTTACACATGGCCATCCATGAGCTGGTATTATAGATTGTGGCGGTTTGAAATCCGGGTCAACCCGGGTCACGATGTCTACGAATTTACCTTGCGGGTCACGGGTCAAACGGGTCATGGACTACCAGCCTGCGGGTCAGCGCGGGTCACGGGTCAAGATTATTGACCCGTTTTCAAGCCTGGCACGGCCGAATGATCCACTTCTGATTTGGTCGACACTCATATTCTAGCTTGTTAATATGGTACTACTGCATATCTGTGATTAATAACTAAACCTGACAATATTGCGTCGTTGCAGGTAAATCATGAGCGTTTGCCAGAAGTAACTCTGATCGATACATCGAAGATCGGAACATTCGTTAATGGCATTCGAGTTATTCAGAGCAACATTAAAATTAAACCTGGTGCACGGATTATATTTGCTGTCGCGTCTGCATATCAATATGAGTAAGAATTAGTGTAGTATCATAGTATATATAATTACGACTACATGCTATTACTGATTATAATGTTATTTTTTATAACGATTATTTAAGAGTAATTAAGCAAAGCGTTTTTGTTTTCGTCAGAGGAGGAGAAATAGGCACTGTCTGTTCGCCCGTTGAACTCCTCAATAACTACTGAGCCTATGTTAAAAAACATTTTTTGTTTGAAAGGTCTAATATCGGACAGGTGCAAGACATATAGATTTTGTCAAAATTCGCTTTAGTTAATAGTAATTAAATAATTACTTAAGCGTATCAGCCTATTTTAGCATTTTCAAACAAAAATTGTCTATTTTTCAACGAATCATTACGGTAAAACTATTATTTTGGTGCGTATATTACATCTCGCCCGGTCTGTTTATGAATCTGATGTTTAATACTACTCGGTGATGTTAAAAATATGCTAATTTAGCTAATTACTAATTAATTAATTATTAATTAGCTAATTTTTCGAAAACTTTCAAAGTGCTCAAGGAAATTGCAGATGGGGGTTTTCTATGACGCTGATCACGAATATGATATTTCTGAAACTCTAAAACTTCCCCGTATATGCTAATTCGTTAAGTAATGAATTATATAGCTAATTAGTTATTTTTTGCAAATTTTAAAATAACCTTAAAATTGCTGATTTTTGGCGCTCTGGTGTTCTCGATGTGGCTGATCATGAAGATGTGACTTTTAAACCTCTATGATTTTATCATGTTTGCTAATTAGTTAAGTAATTAGGTGATATTACTAATTAATTTGCTAATTCTTTATCTAGCTAGCTTCTTGTAAGGTGGATTTTACATCAATGTCTAAAACGTGATACTTAGTATAAATTGATTAAATATTTAGTTTAAATGCATGTATACATAAAGAATATATAATATACTTTGACTATTGCTCCGCTCACTTTTTGTAGTTTATTACGTTTACTTCTTATAAATTGTGTAGCATATCATTTGTCCTCTTTACCACAAATTTTACTACGTACCGATTACACAGAATATTACGTTGACGCATACAGCGCAAATGCAAATCCACGTCATCCTATTGTCGAGCCCCGAAAAGCTGTATAACCCGTTGAAGACTAGTAAATTGTAGAAGTAAAAAATGTGTCAAAATTAATAATTTTAGCCTCCTGCTGCTTCTTACATTGACGGGTTCTTAGATTCTTTCGAGTTTGCAGGCTTCAAACAATGAAGACAATGCTTTTATCAGGTTAAATAATAATTCAGTAAGCCTATCATGTACTTTTTTATTGATATTTTTTTGAAATTCGGGTCGAGTTGGAAAACAGACGCTCATTCAAACAATATAGCAAAATTAAACCTCGAAATGAGTCCTTTCGAAATGATCATCGTATTTTCATCGAGTTATAAAATAAAATCTCATAGGAGCCCGTATCTAAAAACCCGAAACTCGGCGTTTTTCAGTGCAGAGTTTAATTGCTTCAGAAATGCTGTTAAGACGTCCCTAACCGAGATTAAAATATTCAAACGAATTTAAAAACAATTTTAACTTAAATAAGGATTACAATGGGGATTACAATAAGGATTACATTACAATGCTGTTTTGAATCTTTGCATCAGAATGACTGAATGGACGCAAAAAACGCCTGAAGGCATTAAGCCGGGAAGCAAAAAATTTTTGCCAGAGAACAGCCCCATTGAACCAGGGCAACCAAAAATAATAATACCCAATAAGGCAAGCCATGACTTACATACATATCGTCAGCTGTTGATCGATTGGAGTTCGATAACACATCGATATTCTATACATACAGTACTCGCTAAAAATGACTGTGGTTGCTCGAAATATTTTCCTTTTGTAAATAGAACTTGGTATTTAAATAGTTTCGAAATCTCGAGCGATGGACTGGTGCGTACTGTACATATGGGCATTTAATAGTCGATATGGTTTACGCCAAATGTTAATATTTAAAGGTGTTCCAGCTTAGTAGTAACGTATTTCCGACATCATCTTATTCAATGCCAGGTATTCGAACGAATTATAGCCTGCGAAAGATGTCGTTTTCAGACTTATCCATGAACCTATTGTGGTGTGTTCATCCTGCCTAACCCCAGTTGAAAAAGATGAATTAAAAAAGCTTCTTCTGGCATTGGGCGGTTATTTGGTTAACGAATGGAGCGCTGCGTGCACGCATTTATGTATGGAAGAATTGTCGGTAACGGTAAAGGTGAGTGTTTTGGTGTTAGTTCCCTGGGGATTAAAATAAATTAATTGCAATACACTTTTTCCAGATTATATATATACCTGGATGAAAAACATTACGCCATTACAAACATTAATTGGACTGAATATCAAAATGTGGCAAATGCGTCGTATTATAACAAATTTTTGGGACAAACAGCGGTGGTTTTCGTACGTGGAAGCCAATCTATTCTAGCAAATTATTAACTATTTGTTTTCTGCTTTTAGCAGTTTTCTGCTAGATACCTGCTAGTCAAGGTAGAAAATGAAAGTAAATTATACCTGGTGTACGTTTAGCCCGAAACGCAAAATACGGCTACGATCAGAATTAAAGTGCATGAAAAGCGAATGCTAACAAAATCGAACGGTATCAACGCTGTCGATGTTCGCTTAAACGAAATTCGTTAAATTAAACGAAACTAACATTTTTATTAAATTATTTTATTTCTTTTAACGCAATCGAAATTTGTTAAATTAATCAATTTTCATTAAACGATCGATTTTCGTAACTGTATGTACATATCTACAGCTACAAAAAGAAACAAGCAAATTCTTCGCGAATCGTTCGCTAAAAATTCTAGAATAACAATAATGAAACAGTTGTTAATTTTTGGCGAATTGTTCTCGAACAAATTCGCGAAAAATTTGGCTTTATTAGGGTTATCTGTAATGTTGTTTACTCGCCTCAAACTATCCAACATTCTACATTAGCATTAATACTTTGTAATCGACATAAACTGCAATAGTTTGTTATGTTTTGGTCAAATTTTGCGGCATTTAATACATAATTATTTTTACTTACATTTAAATTCCGTAGTATAATTTGTTTGATTTGTCTGATGCCCTCCGCTAACCCCCAGATTCCTCGAGGTCCCTGTCTGCGGCACTTTTAGGTTTCCCACATCTCACAGTAATTGCGACGATGGGGTAACCACCTAAGTCTGTCTAGCTAAAGAGTCTGAATAGTTTGAAAAGTTACGATTGAGTGCTTTAATGCGTAAGTAAACTTAAGGTGACCCCGCCAACCATCCTATTTTGTCAGTACCGATATCGAATCGCAACCCCTTGTTACGGAAAAATGGCTTAATTTCGTTCGGTTTTCGCTAACCGAAAATAGGCAAAATCAAATTCAAGTGCCAGAAATTCGACCTTGTGTTTGAACAGAATTTGGGCAATTGCAATTTGCAGCTAAATTCTGTTCCCTTATGCATTATCGTATTAATTTAGATCATAACAGTGTTCGCGAACAAATTTAATGCAAAAGTGACGTCACAATAAAATCGACAAATTTTCGTTCTCAAAAAGTTGGGTAATTTTAATTGAATTTTCGCGAATACAAAATGGTTAGATTTCAATCGCAAGCGCTGTGTTCGCGAACAGTTTTACTCCGAATTTCAATTGACCAAAAAGCGTCCGTAACAATTTTTACGCAAAAATATAAAATATAATGGTTGGCCGGGTCACCTTAAGTTTACTCGCGCATAAATGCATTGCTGCATTATGCAGGGTATTGAAAACTTAGATTTTGCAAACTGGATTAACTAAACGCTAGATATTTTCAAGAGGAACAGTGTTGTTACAATAAAATTGTACGTTACACTGCGCTATTGCCTTTGTAGTATAAATGCTGGCAGAAATGGGTCGCTTTTTAAAAAAATGAGTGCTCTTGGTTTCATGATCATTCTCTTCTCTGACCATTCGAAAAATTTCAAAGTTTGTTTAAAAGGTTTTCAAACTTTGTGTGAAATTGTCAGATATTTTTAACGCGCTTTTTAAAAATCTGTTCGAGTATTTATTGTTTACAGCTGATTGGTAAATTCTGTTTCAGTTCTATTCGAAACCTGAAAGCCTCTTATGTTGGATACTGTACATGTGTGTTTCTTCGTTTTGTTTATGAAACTCTGAGCTTGGCTTGATAAGTCGTTTCGTCCGTTTGCTACATAGGTGTCACTGGTTCATTGAAGAGCGAATTAACAAAAACGCTTCTTATATTTAGTTCTGTATTTCTTTTTGAATGTATATTGTTATAATTTCCCTTTGTTTTTTTATTTACTTCAGGCGATTTTGTGCCTATTAAGTTGCCGTAACCTTGTTACACCGTCGTATTTTTCTGAGTTATTCACTGTCTCTCGACAACGGAAGATTGAAACAGTGGACCCAAGAAAGTAAGTAGCCGTCAATTTTCATTGTGGGACACATGTTTTGGCATGTTATTTGGCACTAGTGTGGAGAAGGCCTTTACAGTAACTCATGACTGATGCATGTAAAACCCGTTACAAATTACATATATAAAAATGGTTTAGAGTTGGGTGTTCGGGGAAGCGGGAGCCCTGACTTAGTGTTAGGGCTAGTCTACGATTTATATAAAATGCAATGCTTAGGACTCAGATATCGATAACGGCATCTGCTACCATAATCGGTAACAGGTTAGTGTAGAGGATTTTTATACTGGAGCTCCTCCTATTTTGTAACAAAACATTGGGTTATTGTTACGATTAATTTTTAAGGATGGCTGTGACCTATTATGGTTTCGCAAGTTAGGTCCCAACTGAGCGATATTGAGTTGTTTTCAGTTTATACATGTAGCAATTTACACATTATGGTTTAATCAAACTACATGGATGGTACTTAGTAAGTAGTAATATATTATTATAGTAATATCTTATTATTATAGGTTTCGTACCTATGAAACGCCATGCTGGTCCGCTGAGATTATGTCGAGTTCAGGATTACCTAGTTAAGCAGAGGAAAGATGAAAATTTTTATATTAATGAAAATGAGATACATACACACGTAAAGTACTAAATTTGTACTTTAGACCTAATATTGCCGTTTGTACCCGTTTTGTTCTAAACATGCAAGTTGGCTTCCGTTGAGCCATACTTTTCGGAAGGTACGTAGAGGTCTCTGATGACGGAACTTATTGTGTACGCTAGTAGTATTGAAAACCTCAATATCTACATTTGAGACAATTTTGTAGCCCTCTTATGAAACAGAATTGTTGTATCAGAGTATCAGTGCACATAATAATACTGAAGTTTTAAAATAAGTTCGCAAATATTGCAATAAAAGTGTTGGAATCAGCTCAAAAAATATTATAGTAATTAATATATTATAACTGTGAGGATGCATTTTGTGGTTCGTTACTTAGATGATGGCGTCGAGAAAAAAAGACTCCTGTTCATGTGACTCACAAAATATACATTAAGGCATTCGCGGTGTCGTATACACCAGAAATGACCGTCGCATTTCGAGCGAGCGAGTTCAAGCTAGCCACGAACGAGTCTTTACCGAGTGGCTTCTCGAGATTTCGAAACAACTTAAATTATTAATAATAAATTCTGCTTTTATTACAAATTTATTTCGAGCGAGTCGCGAGCGAGTGACAGTCATTTTTGGTGGGTACTGTAGTGGCAGACTGTGGTCCGTTCTTGAGCTAGATTATGTTGCATCTTTTACAAACGAAGAATTTTATATGGTACTACAGCGTGAACCGGCTATATGAATTATACTTAAAAGGCTCTAATTCTTAAATTTTATTTACAACAGGAATTCTGGAAGGCCAATATTTTAAGCTTTGATTTTTGTTACCAGTATATTATTTTGTTCGCTGCTCGTACATTGTTTTGGCATGACAAATTTTTTATTATACATGTACAACCTAAAACGTGAATTACATAAATAATTTATTGTACAGTCACGCTGGGAAATAAAAGCAAAAGTTTTCCAAAAATTCGCGAATAGCAATTGAAAAGCTATTAAGTTTTCTTGAATGATTCGCGAACGATTCGGGAAAAATTTGCTTTTATTTCTGAGCGTGACTGCATTAACAAAATTATAAAATTGGGGTATTTTTGAATTGTTCCGCTATTCGTGTCAAACCCGCGGTGTGTGTTGTAGAATTCTTTGTCAATACATGTATGATAGCTATTTACGAACAAAAGTTTACAACAAATTTCCTTATTTTTGCTATTATTATTGGTTTGTTATTTTTGTTCGTGTTATTGATCTGGAGAATATTCAAAGTTAATAAAAATTTTATTAGTGCATTAGCCATTTTTGTTTTGTTATTCACCATCATTCCATACGGTAATGGAGAATATTTGACCGAAGTATTCTAGTATTCCTGATATAATGATCTAATGCTTCAATATTAGACCAGTTAGCTATATTCTGGAAAACTTATAAAATTGGAGTGAACTGGTCAAGAGATAACACTCTTTTTCATAGTTTGTGAAAGTATTGCGAATTACGTTCCAATTCGTACATCAGTCTGGTAATATTAGAATATTTTGCCAATTTAACTCGTAGAGCACATATTGCTTATAGCAAACGTTTCGGTTTGTTCATATTTAAGCTGAAACTGAATATTTTCTAAGTTATATGGCCTGCTGAATTGATATTGCCAATGCATTCTAAATCAGAAATGAGTAAAGAAAAATGGAAGTTTACCACCCACGTTCACGATGGGTGTTCGAGATGATGTTTTATTAAACATTATTATGTGTTACTTATTACCCTCGATATATACATAATCTTATACTCCATTACATTTATATTATAAACATGACATATGGTTTTGTTGGTTTGTTGTGAAGAATCAGTGGTAAAATCAAGCGTTTTGCACTTATCATGAATGTTTGTTCCACAGATAATGTGTTGAAGAACAATGAAGCATGGCCATAAACAACGCTGTAGTGAGATTCAATACCCTGTTTTCGTGAAATTTTGTTTTACAATGAGACTTTCCAGATTATGTAATTCATTGTTTTGTTTTTGAAACTTAAGCTGTGCTGTTTTGACGTATGAGTTCTGCTGTTTTGATATAATTACTTTGTTTTTCGATGATTTCCGCGTAAACAAAGACTTGTATGAAACATGTTGCAAAGAACAGACATCTTATCAGATAATACTGTGTAATATCAAAGTTTCCTGGAGTGTTAGTAACCTGTTTTTTGGACTTATTCTGCGTTATTGTTTTGAATTTTTATGTTTTAAATATGAATTAGTATCATAATAATGGTCTAACATATTTCTAGCAAAAATAGATAGAAACTAGGGTTTTATATACATATTATATAAGTTGGAAATTTATTTGTATTATGTTAAAACGTTTCGGCCGTAGCACGCGCATCATCAGTCGGCTTTAGGCTGCTGTGACGTTTTATTATTTTATTTTACGCTGTTTTTATTTATAAATAGGAAAATAATATACAACACCATACAACGTAGCAATATATTATATTAGAGTTTTCTTCATTCAAGCGTTCGCCCACCATTACAACTAATCACGGGCTTGGTTTTGTTGCAGCAAGCGATAACTTTCGTCTTGTTTGAATTGACAAACAGATTGACATTTGTTACTACTGTACTAAACCTATCTAACATGTGCTGAAGATTTCCGATGGTGACAGGCAAACGTGCTGCGTAATTCAAGTTTGTAATGACCTTCTCGGTGGACGAGTACACGACAGCGTCTGTCAGATGTGAGACTGTATGGGAGATCACCCAGTCGACGGCGTAGTTGAACAGGACGGCTGACAAGATAGAACCTTGTCGAACTCCGGATTTTACCAGGAAGGCGCAGTATAGATAAGACCTTGGAGTATCTTGTAGCGTACGTCGATTTGGTAGCATTAATCACCTTTGCTGGTACGCCGTCCACGGCCATGATGTTGAATAGAAATGATCAGTCGGCGTGATCGAACACGGGTTTGGAGTTGATAAAAGCGACAAACGTTGGTCTCCGATATCCACGACGGCTGTCGAGGATCATTTTCGGGCTTGAAATCTGATCAAGACCCTACCCGAGCGGAAACCAGCCCGGCTCTCTGTGGTTGCCATCTGTCGATGGGCCTTGATCCTGTGAATAATAATCTTCTCTAGTATATACCTTCAGACAGATTGGCGGCAGGGAGATGCCTCTGTAATTACTGAACAGTAAGCATCATCTTGGAATGGCAGGAGAAAGAAAATAAATGTATGCCATTATGCGGGATGGTCGAAAAGTTTGAGCAAGCGGCTGGCTAGCACAGTTTTGAAGACTTCTGGTGGGATTATATGAGCTCCAGGTGTCCTTTTGTTGCTCGGGGAATTCTTTAGCAGTAGGCATCTTTTCAAGCTCGCTGGTACCGCAGAAACCAGCGAATTGTAGATGGTCGAGGTGCATGTAGGAAGCGGTCTGTTTAGTAGACGGTAATGCCAACGTGCTGTGCGTTGCCTCACATCGTTGATGATGTTATCGCTTAAGTCGCGGATAGTGTCACTATTTGTAACAGCTCCCGTAAACTTCCGCAGCATTTTGAACAACGCCTTCTGATCACCATCATGGTTAGCACTACTAATGTCATCAGCTGTAGCTAGCCATTCAGCATTTTTGTATGCGTTGAGTCCTTGAGCTATGTGCTTCTTTAAGATCGAACGCGTATAGAGGCAAATTGGAACGCGCAGTTGCTGTTGCCAGTGTAGCATTTGAAATCCATGACACTTTTTTGGCTTGGTGGCTCAGCGGAGCTGCCGCTTTTTGCTGCTTGAGCGACTCGCGAATAATTTCCCAGGTAAAGTCTATCTCTCGCCACGTCCAAAGAGAGCCCCTGGAAGCTGTTGCATAGTGAGATCTGGGAAGCATTGCGTCAACGTCTTTGTAGTCCGGTCTGCATGGTTGCTCAGCGCTGATTTTTCGCATGAAACGGGTCGACAATTTGAAGCGCAAATGCAAGTGCGTGATCAGAATCCAGTAGATTATCCCAGTATGAGCAGCACCAGGAAGACTTAATGATCAATTAGCCTGCGATATAGTTGCAGCCATTTCCCACCGGAGCTCCTCCACGTTGTAAAGTGTCTATGCTGACGTTTAAAATTGAAGCTTGCTAGGAAAAGCGAGCCGTATTCGGCAGTCGACAGCCATTATCGGTTCTGCGACCATAACTGAACCGCTAGGCACTTTTCTTCGGTTTGTAGTCTGGAGCCCCGTTGAGCGTTGAAATTGTCAGCTAAGATCTGTAAGTCTGATTTGCAGTGTGCCGACAAACAGCGTATAACATCTTCATAGAAGTGATCTTTGCCTTCCGGAAACACGTTGTCTATCGGGACATAAACACTCACTGCGCGTCGTCAACCCAGAACATGGTAGCACTGGACACAGAACATTTATTATGGCTATCCTCGATTAAAATGTCATGTGATGATTTATATGATGTGATTGTAATTGGAATGAGTTCGCGCGAAACTAACGTTTGTTTTACCAGCAATTCGCAGGTAAAATGTAACGATTTATATCATATGATTGTAATCGGAATCGCACGAAATTAACTTTCAGCAATTGAAAATTGTTTTGTTGGCAGTGCTAATTTTCATATTTTAATGAATGAAAACAAACTGGTAATTCAAAAGTATTTTAAATCTAAGTGTTCAAAAGCTGTTTTTCATTTTTACTGAGCTATATAATGCTACAAAGTAATGATTGATGTATCACACTTTGTATTGTTTACCTTCTTTTGGATATTTTTAAATGCAACATAACGAAAGGCACTGTTCTATCGAAGAGGAATCAAATTTTAGTCACAATAGCAAGACCTCATATCCTAAACGTATTTTGAAATATTTGCTATTTTAACAAATTTGTAAATAATTTCCGCTCTTGCCGGTTTTCGGTGTTCTTACCAGTTTATATTGGTGATTGATGCAATTCGATTGTTTATACTAATTTCATTATATATATTTACTACTGGTTATATATTTGTTAATAGACCCACTAAAGCCGATGATGGTGCAAAGCTTTTGTTTATTGTTTGATAACACACTAAACAAGATTGTGATACAAATGTTTTCACAATATAGTGAGCGCGAAATGTGTTTCCAATAAGCGTTTTATGTAACCCTCATTTTCTTGGATGCATGTAAGAAATAATCTTCCTACTTCACATAGATGGAATTCAAAAATACGATGTCAAAATTAGCTAGCACATTTTAGTTATAGCGAAAACGTCAGTACCACTTTGCAAACTGCTATGAATTAATAGGGTAAAATCCAACAATTTTTACTAAATATTTTGGAGCAAAATGGTGCTCAAATTGGGCTCAATCGCCACTTTCGAAAATTTGGCACTCTTCAAAAATTGGACGAGCCAGTGCTGCTCTCTGATTTTCCTGAATAGAGTTGTTTTATTAAAGATCAAGAAAAATATCGAATATTGCATATTTAGTCATTGTAAGCACAAGGTTCTTTTCTACGCAGCACGTGCTTTTTCTATACTACTGTTTACGTAGCAGCTACGAAAACAAATAGTATGTTCGTGCTTACTAAACAGGGTCCTCGATATTTCTTCTCTGAATATGTGTTGCCAGCTAACCGGTGAGTGTAATATAAGCCGGAGAGAATAAAATCGAATCGTGTTCGGAAGTTTTTGTTTCTTTTCTTAACTCATTTGGTCTTGCAGCTTTATGACAGCAACCAACCATATAAATTGTGTAGCGTTGTCTTAACCACGTTGGGCGACACCGTGAGGTCGTACGTGTGTACATAATTGATAGACCTTTTAGTGGGTCAATAAGGATATATGTCAACCGTTATTTATTTACATTTGTCCTAATTTATTGCAACAATCTGTTAACATAGTGGGTTTAATTTCTTTCAGTCGCAGTGTCAGTGTCACTGTTAAAGAAAATTTAATTATATACGATATTTTATCAATACTGACACTAACTGGCGTAAAAAATCTTACAAAGCTTGCCAATGTAGCATATATGAACAGGCGTATTCGAAGCATACCGTTATAAATAAACGCCCGAATGTCGACTAAACATCAAACATGCTATGCAATACTAAATTAATATGTAGATGTTCCTTTCTTATTTGTGTATACGTGTTTATCGGCGCAAATTCGTCTATAACATTGGTTGACAAAATGTTTTGGGGGTCAATAGCTATTTAGACATACAAATAGAATATATAAATGTGATTTTTTGAGGTATGCACTGTAATATATTGGTGCGCACACACCCCCTTGCTGTTTATAAACACAATATTCTACTTATACCTCAACATAATTTGACCCATAAGAACTGTTTTCAAAACATTTCACAATTAACTTAACACCGCCCCTACGGCTTTAGACATAGCACAATGGAGGTGTGGGACAAGAAACAGTATAATGTTGAACATATGGAGCTGTGTGGGCTACGGGCACTCGCCGGTACCGACTTGCAGCATGTCCGCGGTTACCCGTACCCACGCAGACTCTAGGATACCATTTCATATTTACTGAATTTATTATTAATAAAAGTCAAGTTTAGTCAATTTTGTTGCATTTTCAGCTACTTACCTCCGATTGTAAATGAACCACTACTTAATGGCGACGCCATTTATTTGCATCCGAACGAGAAACGCAAAACTTTGTTCGCTGGCCGAACGTTCTACTTCTTCAGCAGTACACAGGTTGGCAAAAAATCTGTTTCAACTGCATGCGATTGTTGAAAATGCATTGATAATTGTGAATATTGTTAGCCAAAGTAAAGTGCCATTCTCATTATACCTTGAATGAACGGTAGAAATGACCTTTTTCTGTGCAACAAAAGTTACGTGTATGAAATATTATTATGATACATACACACATGGTCATTTTTAGCAAAAAATATCGTTATTTTGTTTTGTCATAGTCAAACTGCGTTTTATTAATCGCAAACGATTGTTTTTCTTTTATCGCGCAAAACGAGGCTTGGCTAAATTTATCGCAGCCCATCAATTATTCCAAAGAAAAGTCTATACAATTACTATAAGAAAACAAAGTCCAAAGAAGCTTTATTCCAGTTTAGAGGTCGTAATTCAAAGACATTACAGCACTGCAACCATTGAAAGCAATTAGAAAAATGTATTCCAACAATTGGAAACATAAACTAACCAAAATCGAAAATAATTAACAGCTACATTATCTGTCAAAAAATATTTAGTGGCGATTTATATCATAGTGCTACATTATCTGTCAAAAATATTTAGTGGCGATTTATATCATAGTGCTTAATAGCTATTCTTGCTAGTGTGTCAGCTATGATCTTATAATTGCGTTTCTGCGCGCAACATGTGTTTAATTTTGCTTTTCACGATGGTGCCATTTTACCGACACAAATAAACAGAATTCAAAGTACACAATTTTATTACTGTGCCGTTTTAATTTCTGTAAGCTTGCTATGTTATCCACTGGAAGCTATAGCAGGATACTGATTTATCATTGTTTTGGTGAACCCTATTATATTCACTTTTTGATGTTATATTACTTGAAGTTACGCGCTCTCCTCACAGTACCATAGAAAATTATTTCTGTGTAAGATCTTTCAAATCACGTTTCATTCTGTTGTATGAAAACAGGATGCAAAAATATTCAGCTGTACTATTGGATTGAGATGTGGTATCACTATGTATAATTGTCTTCAGCCCTTATAATTTTTTAACACCACTGATACCAATCGCTATAGGATGCATAATTCTATAACTGCGCCGAAGTTCACCAAATCTCACCGGTTTCAGAAGTTGGAATATCAGACTCCAAGCCAGTCTGCATTTGTATGCATTCTCTGAACGGTTGGTGTTTGCTGCTAATCCTGCCGGCGCAGAGTGATTTTTTGGCGATGATATAGGAGTAGAAAATAGTAAATATTTTTAGAGCAAAACAATTACGTTAAAAGTAGTCGGTCTAAAATAAAATAGGCAATATGTTGCAGCCATGATCTATTTAGTTTAGTAAACCATGAAAGTGTGTTTGTGTGAATTTTTCGGGCAAATGACTTGTCAAGGTTTGCTTGAGAGGCTCCAGAATATCACACCCAGGTAGTGACGTATCCATAGGGTTGCAGCGGGTAGCGGGTGCAGTGCATAAGGGATAAATTGCAAGCTAAAAGACAAACAAGATGTTTTAAGACAAATACGGCAAAACTCATTATATACAACATATATACATATATAGTGATAGAAAATCTGTAAACCCAAGACAAATCGCAATGGCGACACAACACGTTGTGGTTGGTCACGTTCAACAACTACAGTTATGCTCGCGCCATTTAAATAAAATTTTATTGCAACATCTACAACTGAGGAACGCCTTGTGTTGCTTACAGGCTATTTTTGTTGTAGTACAATAATTATTCTGCGCACATATTGTATATGTACTGTATGCGTTTTCGCTCGTCCCGTAATGCAGTTAACGAGAAGTGGTGGAACAACCACTTTTTAGACCAAAATATGTAAACTACGTAAGATTTAGTTGTTTTACCTTGAAACATTACAAGAATTGTTCAAACCGATTTGTCTCAATTTTTTCACAGAAATAAATTAAAATCTCATGTATCATATCTATAGTACGCTTTTCACTGTAATAGTACCGATGAAATAATGAACGAGAAAAATCAAACCCGCCAACAAAACGACCCAAAATTTAACGGGTGCATCTTGTACGGCTATCGTCTGACACACGAAAATTTTTAGACCATGGGATGAATTTTCCTGCTGGTTAAACTTCATAATTCACTGCGCATAAAATATTGACAAGTCCATATCGCGCATGCGATGGTAGAGATATTTTGATTTCAATAATAATGCATATAGCTGAACACGGGCAGAAACTGGCTCGAGTTATGTGGCCAGTAAAATGTAGCAGCTTCGGCATAGCACACGTCGACTAATTATATATATAGTAAAGGGCAGACGAACAATGATTTATCGTTAAAGGTTATGTGTAGTTGAAGACTTGAGAAAATAGTGCTTCAGAACAGACGCTGTGCGAAATTATAACCTTTTACGCTGAACTTGAGTTTTCAAAAACATGAAAACCCTACAGTTCCCCACGTGAAGCATCTAGTCCCGTAAGCGCCACAGCCCGGTTTCGCCTTTCGAGAGAGCGAATAATGTCACCAACATTTTTCCGAGCAAATACCGGATGTCTACAGATAATGGGTCATTTCTAACTAATACATACTGGATACATATATTAAAAGCGTTTCGGGCAATAGCGGGTCTTACTATGGTGATGAAAAATTAGGTTGTAAGTATCCTTAAAAATTTGTGAGCAAGTCACTACCTATCTTTAGCTAGTCTGCGAAAGCTATTTTTTGTGTATTAATATGAGCAGTTGACACCAGTTGAATATTGTTTGTTATATCGTATATTATTTGTGATCTCCCTATTATTTTTTTCATGAAAAATTTTTAGCTCGAACTTCACTTTGTGCGCAGGGGCGTAGCCATGATTTCTGATTTAGGGGTTGCACCTGTTTTTCTCTCCGTCTACGCGCAGGGTCCTGTTTGTGCGCTACAGGGCGCGGTAAATTTTGGCAAATATTGAGGGAAAATTGGGCGAAACTGGCAAAAATTGGGGAAATATCAAACTAAAAATTGTGGAAATTGACAAAAATCGGGAAAAAACCGATGAAAAATAAAAATTAGAAAAGAAATTGGCAAAAATTAGAAGAAAATTGGAAAAATCGAAGAAATATTTGTAGAGAAAATATGCATAAAATTGTAATTGGCAAAGCAATACGAAACTGAAC
>JASANE010022617.1:0-32272 GCA_030248225.1 Trileptium ribeirensis | reverse complement strand
ATGTAACACTTCGTTCAGTTACGTATTGCTCTTTTGCAGGTTTATGTTACCTATCGGTATTCAGATCCACGAATATGCAAGAATTATTAACAGAGTGATATATGCGGAAAGTTAGCTTAAGGATTATATATCGCTGTGCACAATCTTCTGCTCTATCTAAATTGCCGGTCACAGTTTGTGATTGTTTTTATGTTTAGTAATAATAAAATTGTGTTATGCTGAAATTGTGAAGCGCGAAATTATGTATGCCTGGCTCGAGTTTTGAACCCGTGTTGCAGTTGTGAAAGACGCCACCACTCATAAAATCGACATGGCCTTCGCGACATTTCATTTACACCAACTATTACTGCTTATACGCTGTTAGTACCAGTCTGAAGGCATCATATCTTAAAAATTATGGATGGCGCCAGATAGAAAATCTCTTAATATTGTTCATCGGCCTAAAAAAGCTCATATAAACAAAAGTATCGCTATTTCATAGAGATTCTGGATATCGTATCAACACGGCCCTTATCTAATTTGTTAGTTGTATAGGAATATTTCAACAAAAAAGAGCTATTAAATAGGCGGATTAAAATTAACAATTCTCGTATATCTTTTGTGTTGTTTAGGACCATGCGTCGATGTTTATGGCCAATGCGTCGGATGGGCAAATGAACATCACAAATGTATTTTGAGGCCATTGACCAAATTTTTTGATCAAAATTGTCCAGTATCATGCAATGTGTGCTATCCTGATCCTGAAATCGGTAAGTTTTTATTACCAAATTTTATCGTTCGCCTTTATGAAATAATAAAATTGATAATTACTCTAGCCCATGGTCTTTTACATTTATAATTCTGGGCAGTGGTTTTTCAATTTTATTGAAACTTATTGATTAACAAAAAGGTCTTGCTTTTAGGTAAAGTATAATTGCTTTATAGTTCAATGATTCAATAGCTTAAAGCAAAACATACAAAGGTTATTAGCAATTTCTATATCAGTAGAATTTTTACAGTTTTACAGTTTGCTCGGTTAAAGCAGCGAATTCTAAACTACCATTCTACAGAAACGTATATTTGCACATCAAACTGTAACGGTAGTTTTATAGTTATTACGACTTTAAGGTCACCACTGAAGCATACATTCCAAAGTTATTTACATTTAGCTGATTTAGCGCTGTGTGTATGGTTATGGCAGGTTATTTGCGTTTGAAAATGGAAAGACTTGCTTGACTTCAAAATAGTAATGCCTGATTGGACCAGGAAATTATTACGTACTTTAAAAATACAACCGTGCTTCAGCAACCAAGAAAAATTGACCATGTTTCAGCATCATGCTGTTTCAAAAAGCATAACTGTTAGAAAAGCTAAAGGCACACTTTAAAACCTTTATAGGCTGCCTGCATCATGTTAGTATTATATATTTCGTCATGGTCATTATTTTTTATCTTTAAAATACAAAATTCAAATTTTCTTCATTAAATAGCCACGATGTTTGACAATGTGCCGTATCATTAAACGAAAGTCTCATAAGTTAGACGGTACGGTTAGACGGTGATATGTTGGTATGTTGTTTAGTGACACATTAAGCCACTCTTGGAAGTATTTAAATTGTAGAAAATTAATTTAATCTGAACATTTTACCTCCCCCAAAAATTGCTTGTTTTCAATCGCAGACTGCTTTACTGTCCAACAGTTTTGTGCTGATTCACGATTAACTAAAAAGTGCTCCATACGAATTTTATGCGAAATGACAAAATAAGTGGTCGATGGGTCAATGATTAGTGTTTTCAAAAACGCATTACCGTGTTTTTTGATTATACAAATATAAATTTAACATTTTTTATTTTATTACTATTTCTATTATTTTAGTTAAAATTATGGCAGAACCCAATTATAAAAAATTATTATTAACTATTCAAATTATTTTTGCAGTGCTCACAGGCCCACCACCGGTTCCAGACCTCGAAGTGGTCAATTGGATTGTTGGAGAATGGGAAGGCGAGGGATATAGCCCAGCACATTTTCCAACCCGCTTCGACACGCCTTATCAGAACTCTGATAAAGGATATAAAGAAACGATTAAGTTTAGCGTTAGTGTTGTACCCGCGTTTGGTGCCCCGTATCTTAATTACACGTAAGTTATTATACATATTTTGAAAAAAAAAACTGAGATATCTGTTTTAATTGTCACAACTTATCTTATACAGGTATATTTTTATGACGAAGAACAATAAATCAACCATACAGCAAAAATTGTGCATTGTCGTGAGCTACGACTGAAGTGTTATAGTACCGTCGTAGAGGGACAGGAAGTGTTTCAGACTCTATGAACTCCCAGTAAATTCGGACTTTATGGGGAAATGAATTTTACAACATTTAGGCGTCCCACAAGCGGTAGACATGGCATTCAAAAAGCAAACAACTTTGACAGGAAGACGGCAACAAAAAATTAGCAAAATTATGTATACTTTTTATACCATATCCAAAACAATTTCGCTGTAACAGGTGAAAACAATTAGAAGCGGCATGTCGGCAGAGAATAATATATAATTGTTATTCCTAATTATTGTTCACGTAAGATGGCCTTTGTATTTAATCATGATTAACGCGGTGACACACATTAATCAACAACGCCTTGTCGAATCAATGTATGGGTCATAATTTGAATTCTGATACTAGATAAGACATTTTGGGTATCAATATTTCTAGCTCCACATCTTGACCTATTTTGCCAGAAATAGATAACATATTTACTACTTTATTTTAAAAATCACGAAAATTTCCAATTAATAATAGCAGAATCTATAACCCTAGAATGAATTGTACAAATGTAGCTAATGTTAGCTTTCTCATATTCGGGTGTAACGCTTGGTTCCATCTCAGCAGTTGCCAAACGGAATGGGGACAACACATGCTTTCAGGCCTAGATTGCGGATTTTTTTGGATATAACCAAAAACCTATTTTTTCCAATTAGGCAAAAATTACTTGGTCTATTGATTTCTATCTCTTTGAGAAAGTATATTTTACGTAGTTTACATTATAAAAAATAAACTTATGATTTTCACTTGGTTAGGATTGTGCTTGGACCTTGCCACTTACTGCACATTTATGTAGAATGATCACATACTATGAGCAGAGATGTAACACGTATTGCAAGAACATGCATCGTCTGGTTGACAACAATGAATAATTGGAAATCTAAAAACACTAGCTAAGGGGTCCTGCTGCGATCTTACTCGACCATGAAATAAGCAAATCCAATTAAGGCTATGAAGTCGTGAAACCGACGGAAGACCAAAAACACCTAACAGTACCTATAATAAAACGGTAAAGAATATTAGCGTTCCTGCCAAGCCAGAAATAAAGTCACTTTCTTTAATAGATCATGATATTATTTCATTAAAATATGGCAAATTTATATCCTACGCTATCGTATTTGTTGCTGTTTAAGTTTTTTAACAATTTCATTCAACGAATATTACCAGCAAAGCTGGTCAAATAAAATGTTTCATAGTTCTGGTCTTGTACAAAAATGGAACACTAAAAGCAGGAACTGGTTGTCGCAGATACTAAGGCGTTTGTCACACATTCAGAATTTCAGCTAAAAATTTGCTGCGTAAAATCTAAACAGATTCTGTTTCAAATCTGACCAGATTTCTCAATTATTCGTTGCGTTTTGTGTAACCAGAACGCCATAGCATCGTTCCAATTGGTTCATAACCCTGTTGATTGGCTAAAAAACAACTCATGAAAACTTTGAATAGTGTTCAAATTATAAAATTGTAAATAAAATTTAGAATAAATTTGCTTAGACGGTGAGCACATTGTGTTGACATGTTTAGCTCCAAATCCTTTGTGCAAAATGCAACCCCTGTATAAATTTTGCAGCTTTGTGTTTATATATATATAAAATGGCTGGAATAAATGACGTGATTTAGAATACATTTATGGTTGTTGCAGAAGCTTCGCAAGAAGCCAACACAACTACTACGACGTTCAAACGGTTGCCGGTTTTATGCTTGTTGAACCTAGGCTTAAACCGAATCTCAAAGGCGTTATTAAATCAATCAGCAACACAGGTAAACTGTTGGAAAAATGAAACACAACATTTATTAAAATGTTTTACGAATTTGATACAAAAAAGAGCTAACAACGATGCGGCATTGACCGAACAGATAATGCGTACATCAATTCTAAGATTTGCGTTAAACGTTATCTGCTATCCGCAGCTTTTACAAAAGATCAGTCGCCTGTACTTGAAGCTAAAGATGGATATACATAGATAAATTCGGCTCTTAACACTTGTAGTCCGTAGCAAATTAACGACCTGTAGTTTGCACCAAATTACGGATGACAGATCGTATGTAACGCAAATTTTCGAGGCGGCACATATACGTATTACTTTATGAACGCGTTATGACCAACTTCAAATAAAGTATTACTCTAAGGTAAAGTTTAACAGAGTGTTACAATATTTAAATTTCAACACAAACGACGTTAACGCAAAAAGTTTGCAGCAAATTAATTCAGAACATAATCCATAGGTGTGGAAAGCGGGTAGAAGCTTACCCCTAAGGTTCGGATCCCCGAAGCCATATTGACCACCCTGAAAGCCCCGCAGCACCCCGCTTCCTGCTCTCCGCCTCGCGCTGAAGGCACCGAAATCTTTTAGCAAAAAATTAGCAAAAGTTGGCGTAAAATTGACAAAAATATCTGGATGGGTGGGGACTGGGTGAGGTCTACCCCCTACCGCACCCCGATGACAGTCAAGCCCTCTAAGTGATATATTTGGTTTTATGTATATAAATTAATATATATAAATTGAAACATTAATTTGTATTTCTGAATATACGCGTTATTTGAACTGTGCTTGTAATACTAAAGTTATAAGTTTTTGATCTAATGTCGAATTAATTCAACAAAAGCTGGAACGAGTGTGCGCTGTGTAATTGGGAAATCATTGCAAAACAAGCACGGAACAGCACAGGCAAGGATAAGGAACAGTTAAGTGAAGTAAGCAAATTAAGTAAAATAAGCAGATAAGCTGCCTGAAATCTATTAAACCAATGTACGTAGTAATGGATAATCAAGCAGTACCTGGGGTTACTGAAAATTAATTGACTGATCTTAGAATGAAGAAGCCATGATTAAACTCTAGTTTGCAACACTAGTGCACTACCACTATACCACGGGCATGGACCTATGCAGTTAGTAGCTGCGTTACATACCCCGCTTATGGAGGAGCTACAGAATGCGCAAACTAAGAGCCCATATCTCAGACGATTTCTAGACTTTCGGATTTCGACATAGCAAAACTGCAACTGTATTATGACTTTCGCAGTGGAAGTTCAGATAATAGAAGTAAAGTTTATGATATCAATCTCAATACTAGTTTTAAGCTTGCTTAGTAAATTGTAAATGTACGAATTTGTATATTAATATAAATTTTAACATTTCAGGAATTCAAATAATTGAAGAATTTGCAGTGCCGAAAGACAAACAAGAACTAGTCATGATGTCAATCTCAATATTAGTTTTAAGCTTGCTTAGTAAATTGTAAATGTACGAATTTGTATATTAATATAAATTTTAACATTTCAGGAATTCAAATAATTGAAGAATTTGCAGTGCCGAAAGACAAACAAGAACTAGTCATGATGTCAATCTCAATATTAGTTTTAAGCTTGCTTAGTAAATTGTAAATGTACGAATTTGTATATTAATATAAATTTTAACATTTCAGGAATTCAAATAATTGAAGAATTTGCAGTGCCGAAAGACAAACAAGAACTAGTCATGAAATCTGCCGAAATCCATAAACTGCCAGCTAGTCAAGCAAAAACTCCGTCTCGAGTAAGTAGTGATTAGAGTTCGTGGTGGCTTCCTGAAAGCAGTATGACACTTCTACACATGCCATATAAACGCTTTGACTTGGGCACGATCCATTTTGGTGAGCCGCCTGTTTCCAGAAAGGTAATGATGCTAATTTTTGCGTGTTAATGCTTTTATCGACAAAACTTTTTCCCGACCACCCAAGTATTGGAGGTCACGTTTATTCTCTCTAAAAGTTGGCGGGTTTGAAGCAAGATTTAAGTTATTAATAGCTGAAACCGAAAACTTGGGCCGATCATTATAAATTTTTGTCGATGATACCATGACTCCCAAAAGTTTGAACGATTGTACCCCTGGAACCATGGAACCGCAATGATCGCGTCATACCAACATATTTTTATGGTAATGGCGAAAAATGTCAAACTCTTATCTACAAACTATCATAAACTCTTTGTACTAATAAGTTTCAATAGCGATTTTTAATGGATAACAACGATTTTGCTACTGCGGCCTAAATCATACTTGTCCTCACTGTACTAAAGGCGGGCATTTGGACCTGGGTGACGTAATGGGTTACGAATATCTTTACTCGTTACCCTACATGGAAGCTAAGTAGATATTTAGTATCTTTAGTAAAAAAAACTAAAAATATATTGTGACATAGATAAAAGTGTATATAACTTGAAACTTTACTTTACGTAACACAGTGGATTAGCAGTGGCGGATATAGCTCGACGGAAAGCGTCTCAGACCTCCCATATAGATCACTTATTATCCACACAAGGGCAATTTTCATTTTATTTGAGTTCCGGAGGGCGACGATTTGTTGTCCGTTTTAGCTCCCAATCCCTCATCATCATTCGAAATATGTGTATTTATAAGGATCGAAAATAAAATTTTTATATCTTAGCCCAAAAAAGTGTATATCTTATCCCGAAGAGGGGTTGGCCGCCCAGCCGCCAACATTATATCTAGCTTTGCGGATTAGCCGTATAAAGTAATGTTGTTGAGTTTAAATATACACGATAACCAGAGGCAAAAACATTTACGTTTATATGACATAGCAGTTCTCTCAACCGATCGCTGTTAACTATTTTAATATTAGCGCTTTGTAAAAAAAATGCGCGGGAGCCATATAATCTTAACTAACACCTTAAAAATTATAGTTTAGACTATATCTATATTTTATTCGAAGTCCAAACTGGGTTGTTTTTAATTGAGAGGTCGCCTATCTGTCGTTACACGTGGTGAATTTTTGCTGCAGTAGCTATTACAGTAAAGGTTCTCTTACTATTTAATATTTGTTTTATGATAAATTGTAAGAAATTCCTGTATAAGCTTTTATCAAATTGGATTAAAAATATAATAACAAAATAGCTAGTCTTTTATGACGTTATTTTACTAAAGTTTTACTGCTTTTATAATATAATTTTTCAATTTATAATTTAGCTGCATTTAAATTTTGGCACTAGCACCGTGTCAATTCTTTTGTTGAATGTTCCCAAAAATCCGTATCCCATCCCATCCCAGCCCATAAACAATTTCATCGAATCCTATTTGGATGGTGTCATGTAAATATACACATATCTACAGTATTTGATGGGCATAAAATTTGATTTATGATATAATATAATCACAAGAAGAATAAGATTGGAACGGAAAGCATCGGATCAGGTCGGCCCTTATTACACATTATGTGAACACAGCCTTAAGAATTGTGTGTAATATATTAGTAAAGTCGTGTTCACACGCTGAATATTTTTGGTCCAATTTTGATCAAAATTTGAGCTCAAATTTTGATCAAATTTTGATCAAAATTTGAAAGCATCTTTTTTGCATTTTTTGCAAGTTTGAACGTGGGAACACTGTTCAAACTTTTCATGAATATTCCTGTAGCCAATCATGGACGAGATGTATTACCTAAAATAGTTTGAGCTCAAATTTTGATCTCAAATTTTAAAATATGGCAATTTTTATTTAAAAATTACCGTCAAATTTTGATAAAAATTTGATCAAATTTTTATATTGATTATTGCTCAAATATTTATTTTCTTATTGCTCAAAATACGAGCAAAAAGTTTGAACGTGCGAAAACGCCTTTAGTATGCCTTTCAGACACGACGAACATTCGCTCTCGAAAATGGATTTTTGAAGCTTGACGTATTTATGATATACGAAGACGAGACAACGGACGAATACACAATTTATTTAAGCCGAGTGGCCGGATATTCTTATTATCACAGAAAAAAGCGACAACAATAAAATATAAAAATAAAAACCTTTTACCTCTTATGTTTAGTAAATGCATTCATCCTAAGCTATGCCGTAATATATAATAGATTCGAGTAATAGATTGCACTTTAGTGCAATATGAAAAATCGTAAATACGAAATAAAAAATCATACAATATGTACGACAAAATATAGCCAGCATATTCGTGCGCAGGATTTACACTTGGGGAGTTGCAAGTTCAGTATTTACATTGGAAGGGGGTAGGGCAAAAATTTGTTATATTGTCGCGGTTTGACCTGGGACGTTTTGGACCAGGACTGACCTATCGGATGACCCTCCCTTTTTAAAACAGAAACCTAGTAGGCAGTAGGCACAGTGTTTTACCCGAACATGGGTGGTCATGTTTTAGAGGATGGCGGATTAGCCATTTTATACTTCAAAAATAGTTGATAATTATTATTTGGTATTTCTTAGACAACTGCAGGTGCCCACCTGTATTTTAAACGTTCTAAAGCCATCGGTTTTAAACACTCCATAAGCTAAAGTTCGACAGCGTTTGGGGTGCCTTGGCAAGGTGGTTTCTTTGGGGCGAGCCCATGATAGCCAGCAAAAACATGTATTTTGTTACTCCCTAATCTTAATTAATGTCATTTATTGTGCGCCTCCGAATTAAAAAAATAAAAAATTATTGATAGCACCTATAATTGATATTGCCAAACTCCAGAAATTAGAAGACCCAATCAAATGCCTAGCTTATTCACTTAAAATCTTCAATATTAATAACTGTATAGTTTCGAATGCACCTTAAGCTAGTACTAGTTTTAACTCAAATTATTTGTTTTTCAATGGTAAATGATGGAGTATAAACCATGCTAAACGCAGTCTAAAGACACCTTATATATCACTTGGAATCTTTGCCTAAGATTGCGTTTATGTATCAGTGGCGTTGTGAGTTTTCAAATCTGGGGGCAATGCTTGTTTACAAAGAAATACCAAATAATAATTGTGAACCATGTTTAAAATCTGCACGATAGAACATTTTTAGAGGGTAGGCGAGCCTCCAACCACGAAATTATGCGGCGTTCACGTTATAATGTTCCTATTGTTTGGACCTTTTGTCCACCTGTGGTCAAGACTAATAGTACCTCTAAAGTGTGAACGAATTGCGAACTTGAATGTACGCGATACTATTTTGCTCAAAAGTAAAGGGTCTGTACACTGCCTTCTTGATGTCTCAAGGTTTCGGCGCTAAGAAGTAGAGGGGGCATCGTATAAATTGGCCCCAGCAATCAAAATCTCCGGGGGGGACTATTCAACGCTTCTGACTAAGACATATTATTGCCAAACACACAAATGATTTTGCTTTATTGGTGAAATAATAGTGATAATAATTACATTTTGTGATAGTTTGATTTTATTTTATTTATATTTGATTTTATTATAGTTGTAGAATAAGAAATGATATAGCACGGCTTACCATTAATTCAACAACTTGTACGCACGGTGTTGTGATAACTGATTCAAATTAGTGCGACAATATAACGGTTGAACAAGTATGTGGCAAAACAATGCCTACATATATCTACGAATGCACAGCCAGGGATGCAACGACATACATACTTGTGACACAGCTGTACAGCAATGTAGTGGAATATAACCCACGAATGACAAAAATAAATTTTGAACTAATTTTTATGTCATACTGGTTATAAATCATCTATACTGATGCCGCCTGTATAACCGCTAATTTTAAGACAAACCGGAAAAAAATCCGAATAAAAAATTTTACATTTCAACGAGGGGCAGTTGCTTGCTAACAAATGGACGCATCCTTGCAGAACAAATTTGAGCAAATTATTACACCTTAGTTAGTTAGATATTGTAGCTGTTAAAGTTCGGATGATTTCTTAAAAAAACAATTTGTCTATCACAAGTTTTTTGTTGCAACAACAATACGCTGTTCACGATATGCTTTTTTGTTATATAAAGTATTAAGTTTTAGTGCTTTTTAGAAATAAAATGAATATCGGACGGCACAAAATATATTTTTGATCATATTTGTTTGTCACAAACCCTGGAACGTTGAAATATATATACATATATACACATATATATATACATATATATACATATATATACATATATATATGGTGTCCGATAAGTAACGCCCCAGGTTCAAGCTGCTGCTGAGACAAAAATAGTATACTTACAACCCTCATGCTTGTAGGAATTATAACCGAACACATTGTAAATATTTGCGAATAACAAGATGTGTGATACTCGACTTAATTTAGCTGATCCAATTACTGCAGTAAGCCTGTATTCAGTTAACCAACATAGCCGTAAAGTTGGGCGACAATGGTCCTGGTATTCTTTTTCACAGCCCCCATATTATATAACTATTGTTTCCGAAGGTTCGATCTAACAGGTTCCGTAGCTGGCTTGCCCAGAACAGGGAGACCACCGACGGCATCTGATGATGTTGCAATAGCTGATATTTCCTATCATTTTGACGATAGTCAGACAAAGTCGATTGGCCGTTGCGCTGTCGAGACTATAATCTGCAAATCAACTGTTTTCCGAATTCTTTAAATGTCTGGGTGTAAACCCTTTTAGATCGATGTAGATTCATGCTCTGAATAAGGATGATTATGATCGCAGGGTTAAATTTTGTGAAAAAGCGGGCTGCAGCGTCTCACGATGATCCGGAAAGCTGAGGAAGTTATTTTGTCCGACGAAAGTAATTTTAAACTGAACGACCACGTTGTTAAGCATAATTGTGTTTATTAGAATGCAGAAAATCCTCCAAAACTATCGAACCTCATATGAATGCACCTGGTCTGACAGCAAGGATCGGCATGTTTGATAGATGTTTTGGCCGTTCTGTTTCGATGGTACTGTGAATGCAGACAATTATTTATTTATGCTGCGGAATAAATTTTATGCAATATTCAACAGTTATCAAACATTGAAAGGCTCACTTTACGCAAGATGCCGCGCCTACTCATCTTGCGAAGACTGTGCGCCGTTGGTTTGACGTAACCTTCACTGACCGTTCGCTTGGGCGCCGAGGCGCTCTCGAATGGCCTACTCGTTCTAATGATCGAAAACCTCTTGACTTTTTTCTGTTTGGAGTATTGAAGGAGAAGGCATACAATCGCAAACCGCAAACCCTATCGTGCCTAAAAGAGGTTATATTGGAGGATCTCTCTCTACTGGAGCCTGACATGGTTCTAAAAGTTAGCCAAAGTGTGCGTTTCGACTGAATAATGCATTGATATTGAAGACGCCCAGGTTCCGACTTAAATTAAGTGTTATTCATCGGAAAACTAAATTATATATGAGAGTACGTGCATACCTAGATGCTTTTAGATATGTTTATTATTTGGCGTGCCGGCTCACTTTAAATGCTGATGCGTTACTTATGGGGCACCCAGTATGTATATAAGTTATGATGACAGTTATAAAACACTTTGAATAGCTAGCTAGTAATGCTAAGTGCAAGAAAATTTGCATATATAAACTTAGAGCTTCTACTGTATTTAAAGCCGCGGTACCATCTGAATTCTCATCTTCATCAATTTCCATCTACGGTTGTTAAATCAGGATACACAGTTTATCAGTTATAGTTTTGTCATCAGAGCTTTACACTTGCCTTATCACCATTATTTTAGTTAGTCGCCCCACCAAATAGCTATGTAAATTGAAGATCCTTAACGGTTCCTCTAAAATGCAGCACTGTAAACCATACAGTTTTACTATAAATTTTGACATTTATATACTAATTTCGATGCTATATTTTGCTTGATTTGGCTGAAGAAGTTATGCAGAAACAAACTGAACATGTATACCAAAAGTAGCTGCAATTACCCATCGCTTCAATACGCGATGTCATATTAAATCGATATATCTACTGTAATCGATGCGAGTTTGTCATTATGTTGTGGGTGTTAGCCATCACCTAATGCCGTTTGGATTTGACTGCGATATGTATTTCAAATTTGGCGAATTTATAATTCAAATTATAGAATTGCTGTTAGAATCTTTTAAAATAATAGCCCCATCATCTGTTAAGTCCAGCAATCAAATAATGCTCATTTCGAGCTCAAAGGTCTTTTATGCCAGATCATACATGCTCAAGGTTTAGTCAAAGCAGGTTGTAACTGGAGCGGCCGGCGGGGGTCCGCCTCGGTCACCCATCAGGGGTCAAATGGGTAGGAACCAATGTGGGAGAGGGCGGTCCTTCGGCAAAACTAGGGGTCGGGCCATCTAGAATATAACCCCTACACCTTTATGAGTTTCTATGTGCCAGATACATAATATGTGCCTTATATGTAACGGGCGGCCCGGGGGGGGGGGAGAGAGTCGGCCTCGGCCACCCACCAGGGGTCAAGTGGGCAGGAACTAGTGTGGGAGAGGGCGGTCTTTCGGCGCCAGGAGGGTCGGGCCATCTAGGATACAACCCCTACACCTTTATGAGCTTCTATGTGTCAGTTATATAATATTTTGATTTGGGAATAGCAACTTCTATTCGTCTCTCTTTTGAAATTTTTTGATCAATTAAAATGCGAACAGTGTTGACCTAAAACAGTGTTTTTTGACTTCTTCCCCTAAATCTAAACCAAACGACCATGACTACGATTTGTAGCATCTTTCTTGCATGAGCACTTCATTTACGTTTTCACTAAATTAAGGTAGCGGCTAATCCCTACGTACCCCAAGGAGGTGCCTTTTTGTAGCGTGAATATATTTAAGGTGACTCCACCAATCATCGAATTTTGTAATGAGCGATATTACATCGCAAACCCCTGTTATTGAAAAATGTTGCATTTCATTCGGTTTTTCGGTAACCGAAAACTCTTAACGTCAAATTCAAGTGCCACAAATTGTGTATTGAGCCGCAACTAGTATCTTGATGTTCAAAGTCAGCAAAACCCGCTTAATTTAAATTCGACAAATTTTCGTTTTCAAAAAATTCTGTAAATTTTTGCGAACGCAAAATGACTAGATTGCGGTCGCATAACAGTGATTGAATTCGCGAACAGTTTGCGTCGAATTTCAATTGCCCAAAAAGAGATCCTTAACAATTTTTATGTGAAATGACAAAATCGGATATATAGTTTGTGTGGTCACGCTAAGTTTACTCGCGCGTAACTTCTCGGTATATAATACTTTTACGGTACTGTTGCAAATTTTAATACAAATTTGCTTACAGGATATTTTTGGAGTATCAAGTTTGTTCCCATCCTAGAGCCATAGTTTATAACTGCACTATATACAGACTGGCAGTTTATATACGGTGGCACTAGGGTGTTATGGCAGACCACTCCAACCCCCCCCCCCAAACACAAGCACTGCTGGCCTTACCTGACCTAATTTTAATAACAAACATTAAGCAATAATCTGACTATATATGTTTTAAATGCTTGATACTGCATCAGTAAACCAAACAGTCCCGCCATAGAGTCTGGTTAAGCTCATAATGCAGTCTATAGAGTGGTGAGGAACCTGATAAATCGCTAGACACCGGTTGTATACTTCGGTGTTTAAATGAAACTGGCAAATTGTCAAGTATGGCGGAGCAGCGCGTCACAATTTCATGTTGAGTTGTCACATTTATAAATTAACGTTTGTACAAAATATATGCCTTGTTAAATATATACGAAACGCGTCGTACTATACGTTGCTAATGCATACATAAAATATTTGTTATATGGATGTCTAAATTGATTCTATTTACTTCCGATCCAGCTCTAAAGTCGCCTTCTTTTGTTAGACTATGTGGCGTCAAATATTTATTCTAAATATAAGTCAATAATTATAATAGTTGTCAGCGAGGGTAAACTTCCTTAGTTACAATACAAATAAAAAAAAATTATTGAGAGACAGTTTCCTGAAACGAAAGTTTCACTTTAAAAACAGCAACAATAATGCCGTCGTTCAGCGAATGTGAATGAACGAAATTGAAGATTTCAGGGACAACGCAGTTTCGGGGCCAAAGTAAAATGTACAAAAACATGCATATTATATGCGAATTTTAAAACTAAAACTGTCTCTATAGACGCTTAAAATGTTCTTTTAACAATAAGAAAAACAGCAAATATACATCGAGAAGCTAGTATTTTGAAACGTTTTTTGCAATAAAGTGTGAGCTTCGACCTTTTTTATTACACGATTTGGATACAGTGGTGTTATAATGTTTATCTTCGTGTTTTGATAACTTTAACATGTCCTAGTCACATTGTAAAGGCTTAGCTAGGGACCGTTGGGTTCAACAACAAGGCATTTGTTTTTATACGTGAGGCGGCATTATGCATAAACTAATGGAAATTAGCAACCGATAAATTTGTGTAAAAAAATTTATCAACCTAAACGTTTATTCAGAAAAACTCTAGAGTATAACTACAGAAGGCAATTAAACGCATATTGGCAAAGCAGAACGGCCTCAAGTTGACATAGAAAATAATCAATCCATTTCTGGGGCACAGTACACCGCTCAACGACCACTACTGGAAAATTTGAGAATCCGCTTTACGGTGGAATCTTTTTCTCGAAAAGCGTGGGAGTCGGCCCCTCGCTGCGCCAGAGTTCTGCAGCCCTGATCCTGTCTATACCTGAACGATCACTAATGTCAATTCGGCAAACTACAAATTAAGTGCAAATCGGGTTTCGACAATAATATTAATTTTTTATTAGCTTTATTGGATTATTTCAATTACACATCATAAATCGGTTCGATACTAAGCATAAACAAATGGATTAAAGGAAAGACCATAGGATAAGAATGATTAAATAAAAAGCAGAATAGAAACATCCTCTGAAACTTTGCAAACCCTAATCGCTGCTTTAGAAATCTGTTCGAAATATCTATATTTCACATGGCGTTCTGTTTGCAGCGCTCGTCGAGACATAAACTTGGTGAACGTTCAACAATGTTCCATTCTCTCTTCAAAACATCTATAATAATTGGCGAAACGACAAATACTATCGTGTATTGTTCGCTAATGACACAATCGTTGGCAGAGATGGAAAATGGTCACCGGCCCGCCATGTCACTGGGTCATTTCTGGTTATATCTATGGCCGGTAAGCGAGTCACCGGGTCACGGTGTGTGATTCGGTACTGACCCAGCCTGATTCGGAAGCCGATAGCGATTTCCTCTGCAATTTACTGAACATAAAAAAACAGCGCTTTTTGACCAGAAAATATAGATGAAGCAAAAAAATGGAACCGAGATAAATTACCACGATGAACCCAAACCAAAAAAGATGCCGTAAGATAAAATAAGAATTAGATTGAGCCATCCATTTCTAAGTGACAGCACATCATACACTATTTTTGAATTAATCAAAGTTCTTCATCCCTTATGTCTTAGTGGAAAACTATTTGAAAGATACTAATACATTAAGCGTTCAAATTATACATTACATTAGCAAATTATGCAGGTTTTCACAGGAAATATTATACGTTAACCTTGAATAAACTAAACAACTACTCTAGTACCCTTTAAGATTTTTAGTGGTTTATCAAATTAGCAAGACGCAGGGGTAGGACACAAATCGTCTTTCCAAAAGTGTAGTGGTTTTGTAACAATTTTGACGGCTCCAACCGCCAAATCCGATAGCTAGCTTTCAGTGTTTTATTTCTGCCACGCTGGTCCGGTTCATTACTGTTGATTATTTTCTCCCTCCTTTAAATTGTTAACACTAGAATGTCCACAGCATTTTAAATCTCTTTGGGAAACTTGCTCGCTCAAATGTCCCACAACGTCATGCAGGACACGTTTGTTAAAACGTGGCCCAGTGCTCTAGAGCGCTGTCAAATCCTATCAATCCAGAAGGTGCCTGTTCAACTCTCGTCAGCAACTGAATTTGTACGTTTGGTTTCGCTTTTTGTTCCAAGCAAATAAATGATGCTCCTAACATCTATATAGGACTAACATGGCACTACGAAAAGGTGATTGAAATCCTTGCTATTCTATTGATGTGAATTATTAATAAACGATGAATTTATATGCCAAAGTCGAGACTATATATGTTCGCAAACGTTAACGAGCAGAACTATAAAAGCATTGATCACAGTATAACAGGCTTTAGGTTGAACATACGACCTCAACATTTTAAAAGCCCAATTGTTCCTGTGTAGTATCTAGTTATTGAGCATTATACAGTCCCATTAAAGGATACCGACACCATATTAACACCATGGTCATGCAATATTAATCTACCCAGTCCATGAACGTTTCAACTAAATCAGTTCACTTTAAGTTACTGTAGACGACAGAGATATATCTGGGTCACTGTGCCAACGAGGTACCAGGACTGTTGCGATAACGTCTATGAATCATTGAATAACCTGGTCACAGGACATTACGAAGCACGGACCCGATCTAATTTGGAATCGTCAAAGCGCTTTCACCTATCGTGTATTCAGGAAACGGAACAACGACCACTGCCTTCTTCTCCTGCTCGGTCGGATCCGCAAAGGCACTGAGCTCGATTCGGCTATCAACATTACGTTTTCCTCTCATGCTTTGCGACAAAGCTATATATGCTTTGCTCTTTTAAATATTAACAATAGACTAAACATCGCGCGCAAATCTAAGGTTTATGAATGTCAAATGGAAGAATGCGGGCTTGGTGGAACATTAGCAGTTCTGCAAGATATCCGGCGTTGTGAAGAAACGCGAAGACCTTTTAAGATATTGAATCTGGCCCCAGGCTAGTACATTAACTACGATAAATTGTGTGTAGTGATATTATAAAATGTGCATATAATTCTGTTTCATTTCTGAATAGAAATAACTTCTATTTTTGATTGATATGAAATCAGTTTTCTTCGCCAAAACTGATTTTAAATCTAACAAATAGAATTTTATTTTAATCAATTTAAATTTACCTCTTTAAACTGCATTCAAATTAAGTAAATTAAAATTAATTTATAAGTATCATAAATAACTTTCGCGGCGAAAATAGAACGAAATCGAGTCAAAATTAAACACAGCTTCAGAACTCATTTTGAATTTATTCCAGTCTGATTTACATGTACTTTAGTTACTTTTACCAAAAAGTGATTTAAAATTAATCTAACTGAAACTAGTTTAGCTCAATTGGATTTTAGGCAGTGAAGTGAATTTAAACTGACAGAAATCAATTTCACTTTGGCCAAGTTAAAATCAGTTTGGTGCCAAAGTAAAAATTGACTCAATTCAGGCGAACACTGGAGTAGTTTTAATTGGAAAAACGAAACTAAATTCAGTTTCATATTTTATCATATAACTGCACACATATTATCGAAGTACACGTATAAGATCCCATAGAAAACGTATTTTTAAATCAATTACACTAACGGATTGTTAAATAATGGCTTCTGTTTCATATTCAATCGTTTTCCGGGGCTGTTTCTTTTACGGCATCGGAAAATTAATACATGTTGGCTTCTTTAGAACTTGGCCCTATCAGTGGGTCACTAAAAACGCCGGGCACTATCATCATTGGATCACGGGTCACCGAAGTAACAAAATGGTGATCCCACTTCGTCTGTGGTTAACATTAGCAGTGGTTACAACTTGGGCCATCTTAAAATAGTTAATCCATTATAAACTTATTATTGATCGAATAGGATGTTAAAATTTTAGTGTTATTTACAAATCTATTTTCTGGTTTATTATAATTAAATTTTTCGCTTTTACCATGTACACTCATTACAATTCTAAGTAGGTAACAGGATATTCTGTTTTTATTGTATTTTTTTTCGTTTGAAAAGAACAAATTGTTTCCTTATTTCTATCGTTTGTTAATAATATGTATGCTGGCGATAGCCTATTTTCACAACACCACCCACAATGATTCGGCGTTTACCGTAAAACTAAAAAAGGATTATGTTTTTACTGAATTAATATCTGTGCCTACATAACGTACAATCCAACGGTAAAGATTCGTGTAAACCATTAACACGCGTAGTTGATCAACTGCAACCTTGTACAACGCCAATAATTGTGTGAACTCAGATTATTGCGTAGGGTGAGCTAGGCAGCAAGTTGTTATTAGCTCGTATTGTGAGGAGCTCTAAGGATCCGAGCTACAGGGTTGCCGTAGGTCATTGGTTTTCGAGCGCGACTTAAAGCTATCCCATCCGAGATCGACTCATCGCGCCACCAGCAGTCTATTCAAGTTTGCTAGAAATGCAAAATAATACATGAAGTATGGGGTTAATAAAAGTAAGTACAACGTTTGTATAAACAAATACATAGAACCAAGAGTGCATGAGGAAAGAGTATGGAACTTCCCTACACTCTAACGTTAGCCCGTGTTTGATGATATGGGCGTTTTAAGCCTGACCTCCCCAGTTTCTGGGGGAAGCTCGGACCCCCCTTCCCATTTTTTGGGGGGCTGTCGGACCTCCCCCAATTTCTAATGTGGGCTCGGTTTATAAGCAGCTACTGGCTCAACCGACTCCCCGCAGAAATTGGGGGTCCGACCGACCTCCCCTCAAACAAACTGGGGAGGGAGCTCCGAGCTACCCCCCACAGAAACTTGGCGGTGGGTCAGGTCGAAAATGCCCGTGTCATCAAACACGGGCTAACATATGAGTGCAGGGAAGTGTCATACTCTTCCCTAATGCACTCTTAATAGAACTAATGTTAAAATTTCAGTAAATTTAGTAAACGTATTCTGTCCATACTTTTTGTCACAGCTGTCAAGCTGTGATATTGTTTTCACTTTTACCAAATTGTGCATATCACAGCAGTTGCACTTCTTAGTAAGCATGCGGGAATGATAATTTCAGGCAATACAGCTTGTTGCTACTAAAGCTAGACTACACAAACACACATATGTGGACGCACCGCATAAAATAGCATTCAGAAAGACAATTCAAAGTAAGACATTTTGTCGGAACTATTATCCCAAAGAAACAGACATCGCAAAACTGAAACATTGACCTGGGACTTATGTTTTTGATAAACAACTTTGATATAAATTAAAATTTCCTATTTCTGATAATTGTACTACAATTCCATTAGTTTTAAACATTTTCACGCGTATTAAAAGCAGAATCCATAGCATTTCAATGTCATGTTAGAATTCAAAATTAGCGTCAGAATATGTAACGTATCCACATCCACTTATGAACACGGAGCGGTTCGTACTCACATTTGGCGGATTAAAAGCAAACTGACACGTACTACATCTTTTTAGAGGCCTATATGTACGATGTTTGACATACCAGCTACAACGATTTAAAATCGTTCAAAACTTATGTAAATAATATATTAATCGTCACAGATTTGGTAACCGTGTACTACGGCTACCACTCTATACTTTTGAAGCAATGTCATCCCTATTATTATTATTATGACTGATGACGATCGTATTTTTTAACGATTCATCAAACTATTATTGTAGCCGCAATGTTGTGATATCGTTCTTAAAACACCTTTTGTCTTACTGTGGTACGTTTCAATACAATAGTTGCTTTACACAGTTTTACTTTTGCTATAAACATTAAATACAGCTGTAATCCGACAGCTGGAATTCAAATTCCAGAAGACCGTAGTTCAAAGTGTATAACATGTGTCCAACACAATCATGAGTTGCTACGCCAGATTCCATCACAAGTGAATTTGCAAAAGCCCATAAATACCACGTGACACTCATTTCAGTAAATGGCAGCTTATTCGATTTTACTTAGAAAGTTCTTGTCATCTGAAATCAGTGCCTTACTTGCTGTTAACTGCTGTGCCCGTTCAAACTAACAAAAACTTGTCTATTATAGAGAAGTTGGAAAAATATTTCTACATTTCCGTAAAATATACAGTCGAATCACTTACGACAAATTGTACATCTAAGCTGCCTATCTGACTTAGTCTACGCATACACTCGTGGTATTCCTTAGTTCAAGCAACTATATGATTCATTCTTATCGTGTTTACAAACTGGAACGGTGTCCGACATCGTGGCACAAATCTTTATAACCAACGGTGCTTTCACTTGTCAATTTTTGATCCTTTGTCGCAGGTTGTTACTCAACAACAACTAATTACACTACAAAGCAATACGTTAACTGAGTTCGTTGAGTAGCGTGCGGCAGACTGTTGTTCGTTCGGATTTTGATGGGCGGTTAGCATCGGAGCAACAGCGTCGTCGCGGTTGATTATCCAGCGAGTGCAACTCCGAACCGAACGATCCGATTTCTAGTCATCGAGCCGGCAACAGTTTGTTCAACGTATGTCTGAATGCAAAGAAATTCATTCAGTAGGAGATTAAAACAGGAACCATTGGCTTCGTCAATTTTTTTCTTTGTCTGACACGTCTTTCTACAGACTTCGTAGAACAAAGTGTACGTTTCAAGTTGTAGATACATTGTTTACAGTGTCAGCCGTGTAGCTCAGTAGTCAGAGGCGCTGCTTTCACAATTGTGAGGACGCGTGCTCGAGGTTCTTAAGCGCATAATCTTCTTGTGTAAGAGGCTATGGTGCCATTGTTTCAGGGAACGCACCAGTAAAATCGGTACGAGCTTGCTTAGGAGGGAAAGAGATATTTCATCTCATGACGGCCTGTGCTGCGAGAACTCTGACTGCTATTGCCACGAAAATGGAGATCAGCATCCGCACTTTAAGTACGATTGGTTAATTTTGCTGCGTCTTTTAACACGGAATCAGGCATGATTTATTACGAGCTCCTTCCAATTAATATACTATATATTAATGTTATATGAATACATATTCTATGTAATTACAGTGTTTTATTTCTAGATAATGATGATTATTAACCTATACTATTTCTTACAATTGTGTTATTTAATAATATCTCTATCGCCACAGAATGCTCTGGTAAGAATGAAAATTGTTTAAGCATACTATGGTATATAATGTATTTATATGTTTTTATATGTATAATCTCAACTGTCATTGAGTGTTTTAGTGCATTGAATTGCAGAAAATAAGAAAATTTTTGCATTCAATCTCCAGATTTTAGAAAAGAGGGATAACCCACTATACTATTCCGCATCACAGATGTATAGACCGGTGGTTGTACATTTCCTTCTTTTCGCTGTGTTTAGTTCAAGTTGAAGGTGCGGCTCTGACGTTCACGCGCCATCCTATTTGTTCATGAATCATTGTGAGGGATATTACATTGGCAAATTTTATTAGACAGTTAAGCTTTAAAATATCTGATTCTGGTTTTGGTTCTTTGATTTGGTGGTTTTGTTGATGTTTTAAAAGTTGAAGTACAATTTTTACTGCAGTTTGGAATTCACTGATCAAGGCGCTTAGTATATATCTACACCTATATATCATACATGCTGACGCCCTGAAGTCTCACTGGGTTAGCCTGTGACGGCGGAGGGAGGTCATTTCAGGCTCAGGGGGTATAGGACGTGGGGCGGTCCTCGTTGCTTGAAGTTATGAACAAAGTTGACGAGCTCTCCTCCCCGCTTCCCAATTTTTACCCTGATTTTTGCCAAATTTTATCCAATTTTTCAAATTTTTGATAAATTTGTAAAATTTCCCATACGCTTTCGAAGCCACGTGGGGGTGGGGTCCGAGCTTCAAGGGTAATAGAAGAGGCGTGTATCATATATATTAAGATATATACCGCTTAAACCAAAGATACATTATTTGAAACACTATCAATCTAACCGCAACAAATATATAATAATCCATGAGTAAACATAAGCTGTGCCCCTACCATCCGCTTTTGCCACTACGTACAAAACGCTGTTAGCGA
The DNA here is from genome assembly GCA_030248225.1 of Trileptium ribeirensis. Lineage (NCBI taxonomy): Eukaryota > Metazoa > Nematoda > Enoplea > Enoplida > Thoracostomopsidae > Trileptium > Trileptium ribeirensis. The sequence continues at coordinate 10,492 of JASANE010022617.1, read as the reverse complement.
ACAAAGCATTAATTGCAGTAGCTAATTCCAAATTCAAAAATTTCCACTCACGAACGCAGACCAACTGGTTGCAAAACGCTGCAATTTCTGTTAGCTAACACAGCGCACCTATTTGCTGTTGGCCACAAACTCGCTTCACAAAGCACAGCGTGGGGACACGTATTCTGCATTTTTTCGTTACGCTAAAACATTTCGTTTTATTATTGATAATACTTAGTTCGCGAACATTACATGTGACGTGTAGGTTTTAAAACATTAAACGGGCAATTGTCGTTCTATGATAAAACAAATGTTTTCCAGTTCAAATGTCAAACGGTCACACATCGGTTACTTGATGTTTTGAAGTAATTCTTAATGGCAATTTATTGTTACTTAACGTTTTAGATGCATTGCCCAGACCCCCAAGTTTATGCTGTCTTATGTGTTGACGGAGTGCTGGCACGCCGAACAGGCGACCGCCAAGCGCTAATGACAGAAGGGGATGGTAAAGGCGTATCTCAAGTACACTCATGTATGAAGGGTTACGTTTCTGAAAAAAAGAATGCCAAGTTTATGACCACAAAATTTTAGTTCGATTGCCATTCGTAACTTTCCCCGCGCCTAAAAATGTGTACAAATCTTAACAAACAATGAAGTGTCTACGAAAAAATGTTTTCTCCGATATATAGCTTAGCACTTTTTATATGCCATTAACCTACGGTGTTATCTAAGTCTCCCTATTATACACAGAGGTGCTTTGGTTGGCGGATTCCCAGGTACCGCACAAATTGGAATTTAATTAATATTATTTGAAAAACAAACGGAAAAAGCAAAAAGATGAACATAATACTGACGCATTGTTATGCAATAAACATAGCCATTACCAACTACCGCTCGGCCTTTAGTACACCAAATTTTATAAAACACGCAATTCCGTTAAATCAACAATGGTATTTTGCAGTAAACATATGGTCCCTTAGTTGTGGCGTTACTTACCTTTGGTTGTATTCAACCTAGAGATATTTAGGACGCGGACAAAACGAAGATGATTACAATTCATTCGTAATTCATGTCCTGTGGCGCTTAGTTATGGTTATTTTCTTACACAGCTAGGCCACAGGATTCCCTATTGAACATTTTTAATTATTGCTTTTGCGATTTCTGATTTCAAGTATTACTAGTACTTAAAGTATAATTTTCATTGTTATTTCGGAATTCGCCTACGTTGACGCGTCTTTATTTGTTAGCACATGAAAGATACTGTTCAGAAACAAATGGAAATTCATTGAGACCGGCAACCTCCCGCTTTTGAGCTGCACACAACCAAAAGTAGCAGCGAAAATCACATTTAGGAGGACTATCGCTTTGCTAGAGAACTACAATCCCTTTTTGAGCTTTTCGGTAAATATTAACATAGGTATTATAACACAGTAGGATATGTCTTTAAAATGGCCATCGACGGCAGGCAGTTACTCACAGAATGCCAGTTAACAAATAACAGAAATTTAACAAAATTTAGTTTTTCATTTATTGCTGAATAAATTAATCCTAATATAGATTATCCTGCTGCCCAGTTGCAACATACTGTAATAAAATGCAACATTTACTGCAACACCTATAACTCGAAAACCCATCAGTAGATTTTCTTTAATTTTTTACCATTCAATGCGCATACAATAAAAATTGTTTGCTCCTCTCTTTTTATTAAATCTTTATTTCAGGGCAAAATCAGTTCGGGTTGAGATGTTATGGTCTATAACGTAGTAAGGGGCGAACGTAAGACGTTAAAATATTTTCCGAGGTACATGGCATAAAACAGCTTAAATGTAGTAATGATATAAAATAAATAAACCCTTTGTGGGACCATAACGCTGTCAAAACTCTATATTTTGAACCAATAGATTGTCTGTTGAATTGTTGTTATTTATAACTTAGGATTGGTTGGTACAATTTGGTACGATCATTTACAGCACATACACCATTACATAGAAAGCTTGAAAAATAAGTAAGCAATAAAACCGCTAGGGATCCACATGCGATTTTGAGAAAATTTTAGTAAATTTACTATTATCAAATATTACTTGCAAATGGTTGCTTCAGTAAAAATAAATATTTACGGTACATGTGTAATATGTTGAATATATTACTCGGCCAAACCCTATACTATAAATCCAAAATTACATATACTTTGTCTATTAGCTTTTAAGTTAATTCACCTATATGCCCAAAAATTTAACACAGCTAATACACGCTTCTAGACCAATTGTTTTTCACCAGAAACCGATAATAAATTGTACAACAATTTTCTGGTTCGTCGCTAATTACATATAGCAAGCCACTGAATATCCAAGTCTTTATTTAGACGGCTATCACACCCAATGGTAGTTGGGAATATGTTTTGAAGATGGTTTGACAACATATAAATAAAACCACGCTTGCTCCATTTCACCCTAATGTGCGAGATACTGGTACTAATACAATTTCTTAAAATGGACACCTTGTTGTTTTACACGTCCTTTCACAGAATAGTACGTATGCCGGGTCGAAAGTTTGAGTTACAAACAACCGATCACCGATAGCTGGTTACAAATGATTGATCTTCTGTAATTTATATTATAAACAACGCAGCGTCTTAACATTCAGTTACTAAATATTGGCCATCTATGAATGCTTATACAAACGGCGATCCATTTGTAGCCTCAACTGCGAATGAGCTATCACATGTAACAGTGTTACAAGCAATGAGGTGTTATATTATAGAGCTTATAATTTAGGCTCTTGCATTGGATTGGCTGGCCTTAGCTAAGATCTGTCTGTAAGAGCCCAAGCCGAGCCGAACTCAGCGTATCTTGAAACGCTGTAGTCAGTTTTCAAAGGCTCTTTTACAAAACAAAACATAATTATAACAGCAGCCAAAAGAAAGACCTGCCGAGGTTACCTCCGTTCTGCACTTAAAAGCTCAAAAAGCAACTATATATAGCTCCTTTGGTGTTTCTATATTACATCTTGTTCTCTCTAATATTACTAAATCGCAAACTACTATTGTTAAGAGGCTAAAAGCCGAACCTAGCTAGGCTATTCATCGGAAGAGCTGAGTCGAACCGAGAAGGACATGGTTCATTGATAGCCGAGCCGGGCTAGAGCCTGAGATCTGTCTCCGAGAAGTGAAACGAACCGGACATGATTCAGGAAAAGCCGAAACTTGCCACAACCTATAAATGTGGTCCTTTCTCTCCTGTATTTGATCATTATGTATAAATTATCGGTCGTTTCTAAAAATATTAGAAACGACGATGTATTTGTAACTTATAGTATGGAATATATCAGTTGTTTGTAATAAAAACTAGAATCTTTATGGTGTTCATCTTAAAAGCTATAGACGATCTATCGTATGTAACCAACGTTACGAACGATAAGGTACTTGTAAATTTGCTGTAAAGAGCCGGTTGTTTGTAACCAGTGCTAAAAGTACGAGATGTTAGTAAGGTTAGGTATAGAAATACAAACGCTTAATAGTCAATACTGAAAACTGCAAACAACTCGTCGTTTATTGAATAGTTCATTAAGACCATTACCGTCGCTGTTAATTATTAGCTAGACATTGCAAAGCATGAGTAATACTTCGATACATCAAAACGGATAGTCCATACACTTGTATAACGCATAATCACTTTGTATCTTGATTCTAACGGGGTTTTTAACTGTAAAACTACGGTCGGGAAAAACAACGTTTTGTTGTCCGGGTTCGAAATTTTTTTAAAACTTACTTCAAAACTAATTCTGAAATCGGGAAGAAGTCAGCAGTATCCGTCTTTCGCAGAAGCGACCCGCTCGTTGAGAAATCTTGAGCCAAATCAAAAATATATTCCAACGCCATAAATGATAACAGTAAAACCTGCATGGCTTATTAATCAAATTAATACTTTTGATAAATAGATGATATTAAGATGCAGTTTAAAATTTCGTGATATCGTAGATATACAGTTTAAAGTTACACAGAATGTCAAAATTTAACAGAATCTGTTGAAAGTTTTAGTAACAACTGCGGCAATACCTACGCGATTTTAAAATACAATTGGTTGTTTTTGCTTTATTATTCATTTGCCAAAGGAGTTATTAGACAGATATTATTACAGCGGGCCCATCTACATGTTACTCTGTACTGCGAACATTTTTCATATCTACGGTTATGGTATTTATTACAAACCAATGATGATTTATCCACCATGTCACAAACACTTCATTGCATACAACACTCCTATAAGAAACGGATCAATTCCTAACTACAGCTTCCACCTGCTCGCAGTTTGTATCGATTCTTGGAATAGTAGTTTATAACGGATTATTCAGGCAGAATTTGCGATCCGACACGGTCATAAACAGGTTTTGAACATATTTTATGTAAATTTCACCAGATATTCAAAAAACACGGTGTAACCAGATAATGCGGCATAAATGACTGGTAGCGGTCGATATATGGATTGAATACAACCTTATTACATTATGCGAGATAAAATTTAAACAAATAACAGATATATAATGCTGTGTTCACGTTATAATGTCCCCGCTGTTTGGAACTTTTGTCCCCTGTAGTTAGCATCCTACCGTATAGACTGTCAGGGTGACACCCATACTGTAAATCAATTGTCGAGGGTGTACAACACATCCCTTGCTGCTACATTTTTTCTTTACCGTGTCGTACACACCCTTAGCTACCAATTTGGCGCGAATTAATTATGCAGGACTGTCTATAGCTAATGCAGTTTATTAGTCAGCTGTCCTGTGTAGTTTTTCTAAATTCTCGATATTTGTATCCGGGCCATATGAACGTTGATCAAATAATTCTGAACTCTGGCAATAAAACTATCAGAAGATAATGTGTGTGACACTGTCGAGAAGTAGCAATACCCCTAGCTAGCTACCTTTGAAAAAAAATATTAAAACATGGGGTGTCTAAGACACCCGGTTGTCGACAGTGTGCCTGACACCGTGTGGTGTACATAGGTTCCAAGCATAGGGGACATTATAACGTAAACACCGAATAGCAATCTTAGGTCGAATTTTTAGTCTCGGACGTTGTGGTCAAACCACCCTTCAAAAATGGCCACAGTCTTGCGAATCCACGAATTCCGCCTAGGGGTAAATATCTCTACCGCCATTCGACATGCCAACTTATATCGTAAATCTGATCAACATATAGCGCTAGAAACGCAACAATGCAATGTGTAATATGTTTAGTTCGATCTGTAGCCAGATCTGATGTTTCTGTTTTCGGCTGCTGTATTACAGCTTGCGATACATTATATATGCGCCAATATAAAAACCTACAACATTTATTAGAAACAATTTTCCCCTCCTTTCTCTTAAGAACAACAAAATTTAAATACTTTCCATAAATTTTGCTGAAGTTTACTTTAGTACTAGAGGTGAGATCGGGCAGAAATTTTTCGACCCGGCCCGGTCCGTTGGAATTCGAGGGCAGCTTGGTCCAGCCCGGAGCTGGAAAAATTCGGCCCATCCTGGCCCGGCCCGTTTGTAATCGCATGTAGACAAACCCAATACCAAAAATACAGGCGATATAATAATAAAAACACATATTTAAAATTACCCCGAGAAGAAATAACAGACTCAAGATCATCGAACCGTGTACTAATCATTCAGCCTTTGATTGAAGTGAGAATGAACCGAAATTTTTTGGCACGACCCTGCCCGTTGGAAATCGAGGTCGACCAAGCCCGTATCTACAACATTTCGGCCCGCCTCGGCCGGTTCGTAATCAGGCGTCGGCCCGCTACATCCGGCACGAGGGCCGGGCTAGACCATACCAGGCCGGACCGCAGGCCAAAATTCTTACCTCTATTTTATTTTGTACAGACAAACTTCTGTGTTTATGCGTTTATTTGTTTATCCATTTGTGTATAATAACATTTCAGGCTGCACCATTTATTGATGCTAACGACAGATCTAGTCGCAAACGACTATCACCACCAGTTCAAGAAAAGTGGATTCGTTTGTTACCAAAATTTAATGTAAGACTATGCGTATGTCCACTTTAGATGTGTACTGCTGAGTCGTTCTTTTATCAAGTCAGTTCACAGTATCAAATCTGGTGCCCGCGCATCCGGATTTTAAGTCGAATGTCATTGTTGAATTTTCCTCTTTTCCCACATAGAAAGTATGCCGTGCCTTTTGAAGCTGATTTTGCAACGATTTATGATACTAGAAATTAGAGCCATGAATAGGCATATATACCAGTAATTAGGTTGGCTTCATTTAATTGTACTTCGCTCAATAGATATTTCTAATATAACCCTTGACTTCAGTACAGAGGGAGATAAAGGTAAAAACGATGTCACAGGTCGCGGCCGTGACAATAATCGACAGGTTGCAAATAAACGTATACCCTAATAGCGATTTACACGTGTGTGCAATTTTTACAGTTCATGCGTTAACGATTGATGCATACCTGTAAGTAAATTTTATCTTCCAGGCGTCTTCTTTTACAAAAGGTATTACACAAAGTCCATTAGCCAAAATTAGTACGGATATCGGTGCTATAGTGCGTAACATGATGACATGAAAACAGATTTGGCAAATTTTTGCAATTTACAAGATCGTGTAGAGCGGACCTGCGGGCATAACATAACCAGAATTACCCTATTCAGTTAAGCGGCTAAGACAAGCAGTTTAGTACCAAGACGACGTAAATAATGTCATTGCCATCTGCAATCCGGGTTTCTGCCAACGTTCACAATGCATATTTACTGTCCACCTGGAGAATAATGGGCGCTCCCTCAGCCCATGAGGGTCGAATAATCATAGCATTAATTTCTTTCTAACAGCATCTAAGCTAGAGAATTAGGCTTTTAAATTCACGTATTTTGGCCAAAGTTTTAAGTTATACTATAATTTAAAACTTGATAATTTATGCTCTTTTGTGTATCGCATACGTTCACAGTGTGTGTGTACCTTCCATGAAGTATGATATGAATAATTAATGTCCAGAATTTTTGTGCAAAATAAGAGTGCGAAGACATTTCTATGGCTAAATCAGACTAGTTGCTGTTGTCACCTTGTCCCCACTATCTTCATGAAATAAACCTACTTGGTTTAATGTTCAACAATAAATGTTTTACATTAAACACTTACTGGGTACTCATTGCTTGGTAATCATTGTTTGGAGCTTTAAAAGGTTAGCCTTACAAAAACTATCATTTACAAACCCAACGATCTAAAAGTAGCATCTATAATATTTCCTTCGAAATTTATATTTACCGCTTTGCAGAACCGTTCCATGAACAGTTTACGTTCATCTGGTACGCCGTTCAAAACGCAGCTGCTTAATCCAACGAACACATACCACCGAAGAAGAAGACGCTTTGTAAGAGAAGTGGTAAGACTCTTGAGTGTATAGATATTGATTTCAGAAATTACTATAAACTACGCAGTTGCAAGCGGTAGATATACACATAAATCGGATATATAGATGCCAAGTAGCACAAAATTTACAAATCTAGAACGTTTTTCGCAAACACCACATTTATACACATGCCTGTATGAAATCTTTAACTTTGAATGCGAAACAATGTGAAAGTTTCACGTGGCCTGTGATTATCCAAAAACGTAACATTTATAGAAGATAAATTCTGTCTTAAGTTATATATCAATGTAAAAATGTATTGATTTATTATAATTAAGGAATACTGTTATTTCAACACAATAACTTGCCTACAAATTTAAGTTTAATCAGAAAACTTGTTGTATAGCAATCAAGTTGCGACATTACTTTAGCTCCTCATTAAAATGTGCACGATCATCTTAACTCGCATCGCACTGCTCGCGTGTGATCATAAAGCAATAGTTTACAAAGATGACTCCTGTAGTCCGCAAACCTGGAGCCCAACAAGCAAATCTTAACAAAAGATACGAATCTGCCGTCGGTTTATCTCTAAAGGAGTGTCTCAAGAACGGTGTACAAGCTATTTCGTTGACATTGGTTGAAAAGAGTGTATCATATAATTACAATATCACATATAGCATAGGTGTCCAGGGTCCGTCTACTTAGGGGGTTTAGATGGTCTCGGTTGGTCGTTAGAGGGTAGATTTTTTGAAATGTTTAAAGAACTCAAAATTTTCCTTCCGATTTTTGCAATTTGTAATAAATATTTTTTAATTTCCCCTGTTATTAACGTATTTTTCCCCAAATTTTGTCATTTTTCATCACATTTTTGCTAATTTTCGCGGTCGGAAGGCTGGAAATGTGCAGACCCTTCGGGGCGGGGCCAAATGTGGCTTGGGGGCATTCGACCATTATGGGTATCCCCCGATCCGCACCTATGGGCATAAGTCTAATATCGGGGCCCAAGAAATGAAAAAAATTTTTTGCTCCGATTTGCCTAAAATTTTGCATACGGGGGTTTTCCAGTATGGGGAATTCATTTTTGACACTTTTAGCGAAAAATAATTTTTTTAACAAAAATATTTTTTTTTACCAAAAAAAATTTTGAAAAAATTTTTTTTTGCCGAAATTCACCCAAAACCATTTTTTGATGCCAACAGAAAAATCAACATATTCAACTTACTTTTTGGATTTGATGCAGTGCAGCTTGGTGAGCGCAACTAAGCAGCATCTCTTAAATTTCGTCGAGAGTCCTTCTTCATAATACACTTTGCGAACATAGAGCTGGAATTCGGGCGTCCCTCCTCCTTTTGCTGGCTTGGGACAGTCAAGCAAATCTTTGCTTGGCTGAGTTTCCGCCCCATACCCCGTCCTACCACCCACTGGGCGCTGCGTTGCTGGCTGTCTTAGCTAATTGCAGGGATTCCTCTCTGCAATATGACGCAGCATGTTTGAGGAATGCAAGTTGAAAATGTTTGACCGTAGCGTTGGCGCCACATGAATTCATCCAAGTGGCTGGGAATCATCGCTGTCAGTTGTGCCGTACATTGCTTTGAATTTCTGTTTTGCGTTCCGCCACATGCATTCAACATGGTTGGTATGCGCCCCCGTAAGCGCATTAACAAAGTGGTGCGAATGGCTTAACGGTTTGGCGGAAGTACCCCAAACCGTTTAGACCATTATAAGCGCGCCACTCATCTGAGTGCACCGTAGAGCCCGGCGTGATGACTCGTTGGACAATCGGTAGCAGGGTTGCTGCAGAACGGTCGTCGACAAAGCACAAATAGCCCTCCTTTACTAAGGCATCATATATGCCGAAGACCCATCGTTCACGCTGCAGTCTGCCGCGGTTGTATTTCCGTTTGACCATGACGCTCTCGTCTATTTGGCAGACAGCCCCGGGACCGCCAAGGCGAACTGGATCTTGCAAAAGCTTCCAGCTACAGATATCACGGAAGTACTAGCATGAGCTCAATAACCGTATTGTGCGCCACGTTTACGAGGAATTCAATCTGCTTGTATTTGACCTCTGCGGCCCAGAAGTAGATCAGCATGACGACCTTCTTTGGCGGCAATCTGGTGGTTGCAAGTACCTGTTGGTCAAAATACTTTGCTTGGCATGCTTTTGGGGGCAACGCCACTTGAAACCAGCCACACAGGCATCCCGTGTCATGGTCATTTCACGTGCACAAACCGGACACTCTACTTGAGTGTGTATGATGTTATGCCGCTGCAAAAATGCAACGGCAGCTCGTTGGTCCCTTAGCTGTTCTGTTATCTCAAAAACAAAAAAAAATTGTTTCGGCAAAAAAAATTGTTTTCAAAATTTTTTGGGTCAAAAAAAATTTTTTTGGTCAAAAAATTTTTTTTCGCTAAAAGTGTCAAAAATGAATTCCCCATACTGGAAAACCCCCGTATGCAAAATTTTAGGCAAATCGGAGCAAAAAATTTTTTTCATTTCTTGGGCCCCGATATTAGACTTATGCCGCACCTATGATATATGGTAAATCGATTATATGATAGTATTATCGTAATTTTCATGACACACTAGTAGCATGCCAGTGCTCTGCCAAATAGCTAAAAATCGCTAGTTAAACTGAGGCGAGGTAATTTTGATAACTGTATTTATCTCCTGCTCGAATTTGATTTACGCCGATAACTCTTTGGTTCGCCTAAAATATCGTAGGATAAGTCTGAGGCGTTAGCCGAACACCATTTCACAAGACGAACGGCTTAAAGCGGTCTGGTTTATAAAATTTAGATTAATAATCTAGTTAGCCATTGTTTGGAATTAAAGTTAATCCTGCACAGTCTGGCAAAAGAACAACGCTACAACATCATGCTTGAGACAAAAATATTTTCATTTACATTTTGCTGATGTTTACTTGTTGAATTATAGCCACACTGATATATTTATAAATTAGAATCTGTCCGTACTGCTCGTAACATATTCCTCATTAAAACGGGGCTACTTTTTACACACGTTTGCAGATTAATAATATACATAGTTTTCAAGAAATTGAAATTATTCCGAGATAGTATTCGATGTTTTATAAAGACTGCGTATAATTGACATAGGTGTACAGAGCATACGTAACTGAACGAAGAACAACA
>JASANE010022615.1:0-41339 GCA_030248225.1 Trileptium ribeirensis | reverse complement strand
ATTGTTGTAAATGTTTCGGGGTTACCTTGGACAAGGTCGTGAAATCATCAAACGACAAGATGACTTCATTAGTGAATGTCGTTTGAAAGACACTGGGGTTCAAGTCTAGTGGGATATACAACTAAATCGTAGCTGAGCTGGTTCCCTTTATTTACCGCTGTCTAAATGTTTCGGTGGTTACCTTGGACCAGGTCGTGAAATCATCTAAACGACAAGATGACTTCATTAGTGAATGTCGTTTGAAAGACACTGGGGTTTAGTTTAGTGGGATATACAACTAAATCGTAGCTGAGTGGTTCCCTTTATTTACCGCTGTCTAAATGTTTCGGTGGTTACCTTGGACCAGGTCGTGAAATCATCTAAACGACAAGATGACTTCATTAGTGAATGTCGTTTGAAAGACACAGGGGTTTAGTTTAGTGGGATATACAACTAAATCGTAGCTGAGTGGTTCCCTTTATTTACCGCTGTCTAAATGTTTCGGGGGTTACCTTGGACCAGGTCGTGAAATCATCTAAACGACAAGATGACTTCATTAGTGAATGTCGTTTGAAAGACACTGGGGTTTAGTTTAGTGGGATATACAACTTAATCGTAGCTGAGTGGTTCCCTTTATTTACCGCTGTCTATATGTTTCGGTGGTTACCTTGGACCAGGTCGTGAAATCATCTAAACGACAAGATGACTTCATTAGTGAATGTCGTTTGAAGACACAGGGGTTTAGTTTAGTGGGATATACAACTAAATCGTAGCTGAGCTGTTCATCAACCGCTGTCTAAATGTTTGGTGGTTAGGTTGGAATTACCGTGAAATCATCTAAACGACAAGATGACTTCATTAGTGAATGTTGTTTGACAGACAGCGTTGAGTTCTTTAGTGGGATATACAGCTAAATCGTACCTGAGTGGTTCCCTTTATTTCTTACCGCTGTCTAAATGTTTCGGGGGTTACCTTGGACCAGGTCGTGAAATCATCTAAACGACAAGATGACTTCATTAGTGAATGTCGTTTGAAAGACACTGGGGTTTAGTTTAGTGGGATATACAACTAAATCGTACTTTTAGTGGTTCCCTTTATTTACCGCTGTCTAAATGTTTCGGTGGTTACCTTGGACCAGGTCGTGAAATCATCGAAACGACAGACTTATTACTTAGCCGTACGTCGTTTGAAAGACACAGGGGTTTAGTTTAGTGGGATATACAACTAAATCGTAGCTGAGTGGTTCCCTTTATTTACCGCTGTCTAAATGTTTGGGGTTACCTTGGACCAGGTCGTGAAATCATCTAAACGACAAGATGACTTCATTAGTGAATGTCGTTTGAACACACAGGGTTTAGTTTAGTGGCAACAGACAACCAAATCGTAGCTGGGAGTGGTTCCCTTTATTTACCGCTGTCTAAATGTTTGGGGGTTACCTTGGACCAGGTCGTGAGAAATCATCGAAACGACAAGATGACTTCATTAGTGAATGTCGTTTGAAAGACACAGGGGTTTAGTTTAGTGGGATATACAACTAAATCGTAGCTGAGTGGTTCCCTTTATTCACCGCTGTCGAAATGTTTGGGGTTACCTTGGACCAGGTCGTGAAATCACTCAAAAAGCTGAAAATAATACGGTTTTATTAAGCGGACGTCGTTCAAAGACACAGGGGTTTAGTTTAGTGGGATATACAACTAAATCGTAGCTGAGTGGTTCCCTTTATTTACCGCCGTCGAAATGTTTCGGGGTTACCTTGGACCAGGTCGTGAAATCATCTAAACGACAAGATGACTTCATTAGTGAATGTCGTTTGAAAGTACATAGCGGGGGTTTAGTTTGATGGGATATACAACTAAATCGTAGCTGAGTGGTTCCCTTTATTTACCGCTGTCTAAATGTTTCGGGGGTTACCTTGGACCAGGTCGTGAAATCATCTAAACGACAAGATGACTTCATTAGTGAATGTCGTTTGAAGGGGTGTTAGGGGATATACAACTAATTCGTAGCTGAGCTGGTTCCCTTTATTTACCGCTGTCTAAATGTTTTGGGGACGGTTGCCTAGGACCAGGTCGTGAACTATCAATCTAAACGACACAAGATGACTTCATTAGTGAATGTCGTTCTAAAACCAGGGGTTAGATTAGTGGGATATACAACTAAATCGTAGCTGAGTGGTTCCCTTTATTTACCGCTGTCTAAATGTTTCGGGGGTTACCTTGGACCAGGTCGTGAAATCATCAAACGAGATGAATTATTAGTGAGTGTCAAATTCCAAAGACACAGGGGTTTAGTTTAGTGGGATATACAACTAAATCGTAGCTGAGTGGTTCCCTTTATTCACCGCTGTCTAAATGTTTCGGGGGTTACCTTGGACCAGGTCGTGAAATCATCTAAACGACAAGATGACTTCATTAGTGAATGTCGTTTGAAAGACACAGGGGTTTAGTTTAGTGGGATATACAACTAAATCGTAGCTGAGTGGTTCCCTTTATTCACCGCTGTCTAAATGTTTCGGGGGTTACCTTGGACCAAGGTCGTGAAATCATCTAAACGACAAGATGACTTCATTAGTGAATGTCGTTTTGTAAAGACACAGGGGTTTAGTTTAGTGGGATATACAACTAAATCGTAGCGAGTGGTTCCCTTTATTTACCGCTGTCTAAATGTTTCGGGGTTACCTTGGACGAGGTCGTGAAATCATCTAAACGACAAGATGACTTCATTAGTGAGTAATGTCGTTTGAAAGACACTGGGGTTTAGTTTAGTGGGATATACAACTAAATCGTAGCTGAGTGGTTCCCTTTATTTACCGCTGTCTAAATGTTTCGGGGGTTACCTTGGACCAGGTCGTGAAATCATCTAAACGACAAGATGACTTCATTAGTGAATGTCGTTTGAAAGACACTGGGGTTTAGTTTAGTGGGATATACAACTAAATCGTAGCTGAGTGGTTCCCTTTATTCACCGCTGTCTAAATGTTTCGGGGGTTACCTTGGACCAGGTCGTGAAATCATCTAAACGACAAGATGACTTCATTAGTGAATGTCGTTTGAAAGACACAGGGGTTTAGTTTAGTGGGATATACAACTAAATCGTAGCTGAGTGGTTCCCTTTATTTACCGCTGTCTAAATGTTTCGGGGGTTACCTTGGACCAGGTCGTGAAATCATCTAAACGACAAGATGACTTCATTAGTGAATGTCGTTTGAAAGACACTGGGGTTTAGTTTAGTGGGATATACAACTAAATCGTAGCTGAGTGGTTCCCTTTATTTACCGCTGTCTAAATGTTTCGGGGGTTACCTTGGACCAGGTCGTGAAATCATCTAAACGACAAGATGACTTCATTAGTGAATGTCGTTTGAAAGACACAGGGGTTTAGTTTAGTGGGATATACAATTAAATCGAGCTCACATGGTTCCCTTTATTTACCGCTGTCTAAATGTTTCGGGGTTACCTTGGACCAGGTCGTGAAATCATCTAAACGACAAGATGACTTCATTAGTGAATGTTGTTTGAAAGACACAGGGGTTTAGTTTAGTGGGATATACAACTAAATCGTAGCTGAGTGGTTCCCTTTATTTACCGCTGTCTAAATGTTTCGGGGGTTACCTTGGACCAGGTCGTGAAATCATCTAAACGACAAGATGACTTCATTAGTGAATGTCGTTTGAAAGACACTGGGGTTTAGTTTAGTGGGATATACAACTAAATCGTAGCTGAGTGGTTCCCTTTATTCACCGCTGTCTAAATGTTTCGGGGGTTACCTTGGACCAGGTCGTGAAATCATCTAAACGACAAGATGACTTCATTAGTGAATGTCGTTTGAAAGACACTGGGGTTTAGTTTAGTGGGATATACAACTAAATCGTAGCTGAGTGGTTCCCTTTATTCACCGCTGTCTAAATGTTTCGGGGGTTACCTTGGACCAGGTCGTGAAATCATCTAAACGACAAGATGACTTCATTAGTGAATGTCGTTTGAAAGACACTGGGGTTTAGTTTAGTGGGATATACAACTTAATCGTAGCTGAGTGGTTCCCTTTATTCACCGCTGTCTAAATGTTTCGGGGTTACCTTGGACCAGGTCGTGAAATCATCTAAACGACAAGATGACTTCATTAGTGAATGTCGTTTGAAAGACACAGGGGTTTAGTTTAGTGGGATATACAACTAAATCGTAGCTGAGTGGTTCCCTTTATTCACCGCTGTCTAAATGTTTCGGGGGTTACCTTGGACCAGGTCGTGAAATCATCTAAACGACAAGATGACTTCATTAGTGAATGTCGTTTGAAAGACACAGGGGTTTAGTTTAGTGGGATATACAACTAAATCGTAGCTGAGTGGTTCCCTTTATTCACCGCTGTCGAAATGTTTCGGGGGTTACCTTGGACCAGGTCGTGAAATCATCTAAACGACAAGATGACTTCATTAGTGAATGTCGTTTGAAAGACACAGGGGTTTAGTTTAGTGGGATATACAACTAAATCGTAGCTGAGTGGTTCCCTTTATTTACCGCTGTCTAAATGTTTCGGGGGTTACCTTGGACCAGGTCGTGAAATCATCTAAACGACAAGATGACTTCATTAGTGAATGTCGTTTGAAAGACACAGGGGTTTAGTTTAGTGGGATATACAACTAAATCGTAGCTGAGTGGTTCCCTTTATTTACCGCTGTCTAAATGTTTCGGGGGTTACCTTGGACCAGGTCGTGAAATCATCTAAACGACAAGATGACTTCATTAGTGAATGTCGTTTGAAAGACACAGGGGTTTAGTTTAGTGGGATATACAACTAAATCGTAGCTGAGTGGTTCCCTTTATTTACCGCTGTCTAAATGTTTCGGTGTTTATCTTTTGGCCATGGCACTATCTAAAACACATATATAGTAAATAGCTTACCTTATCAGACTAGTGGGTGTCTCGTGGTGCCAAAAATTTTGTGCTAAGCGCTTTGAGTATAGAAATCCCATTTGCCGTCCAATCTAGTAGAAAATAGACATGCAATAGATTAAATTTTTATGATTTGCATAACGGTTCAGTTTCTCGGAAAGATGATTATCCGCAAAATTTAACCCCCAAATGCCAGACGCAAAGTACTTGATCAAAATCAAAGTTGTTTAAAATTAGCATGACAGGATGAGTTGTTCGACCAACGGTTGATTAGTTCAGACATAGAATCGCAGAGCAGCACCATATATACAACCATGAAAGCCTCATCGGACAATTCGAAATAGTGGCCCAAGTAACACTGAAGGGCGGAAATCACATCCAGGCCATGCCGTTCTAGATACATTAAGCTTAATCCTTAGTCTTAGCCTAAGCTAAGGTCTTTATATGAGAGATACACTAGACCTAAATCAGGGGGCTGCTGCCCCACGAGCCCCCGCTCTAAGCTGTTTTTCTAAGATTATAACGTAGCACCGCCCCTCAGGGTTACTTTAACCGAGCTACAGATGTCGCAATCATAATTAATTAGTTTCAAAGTTTTATGACGTAAATCAGCAAAAATAATGATTTTTCAGGTAGAATATGACCACACATGGAGCTAACACAACCTTGACACACTAGTTTTCATCGAGACAATACTTTTGAACCTTCCCCAAGCATATTAGATAAACCAGCCGCTGTTGAGTCATCTTATTTAACTCTCTCCTTCTTGAAGTAAACGCGTATTTTGTAGAATCATTAATAATTTGTTGTTGCTTCCACTGATCGAACGTGGATCGTTTGTCTCCGAGCTCCGTACACTAGCGACTACGTTAGAACCTATAGGGTTAAGAACGTTGGAAGGTTAGAACGTCCGAACCTATAAGATTTGCAAACCTTTGAACCACTAACATTTACAACGCGAAGCGATCTATTACGCTCGTGCAAACGCATGCCGCATGACAGATTCGGTGAACAACTCACGACACAATATATGCTGCGGCAATTGCGTCAATTCACTAATGAAACGGCTAAATAGATGAAATACTAAATTGCTACGATGTCAGTGTGTAACTTTAGCACAAAATATTAAAACAGTCAAGAATTTTGTGAGATGTTTCACATTTTGTTGTTCGTTTAATTGTGGATTTGTTGTAGTAAATCATTAGTAAGAAGTCATCAAGAGGGGCAGCACACTATTCGAAATTACATAGGATAACTCGAAGTGGGGTGCCGTAAATAAAAAATCCAACTCCGTTTTATATTACTGTTATTTGTATATTGCGCATCAATTTGATATTAGAATTTCTAATTTTTTTCCATCCTGAAATTATATATTCTAGCAGCATCGAAAATCCTGAAATATTTTAGCTTTGTTAAATCAATTTGCGGTTGTCAAATCATTAATGGCAGTTGAAATCCGTATCAGTTTTGCACCATTCCGCATGAATTCAATCTAAAAATGTATAGTTACACATTTATTCTTTGTTTGACGTAAGTAACACTGCAAATACCTCCGCCCCAAGGTAAATAATGAAATATCCGCTATGCCCACTATTTAGATTGCCAATATGAAGCGACTTGACTAAACTGAGCCCGACATGAAACTGACCTGCTGCGTAAAATTCATAAAATCCACATATACAAATGTACAAACAGTGACTCGATGTATTGCAGTGTGGAAGAACATCGCATATCAATTGGCTCACATTTCAGTATTTTCTCATTAAACTTGTTAACTCAAGCCAAAAATACTGTAATTATTGTACTGACACGTTCCTTTCTCTTAGTAAGTTCCTAGATCTTTATTAACGTTGGGTTATTTACATTTTCTCAGCGGCAGTCCCCCGACTTAGGCTTAGTACATGGTTCATGTAGAGACCTAAGTTTAGGCAAAGACTACGACTTAGGCTTAGTACATCGAGAACGGCATAGCATGCATTTCACTTCCGCCCCTAAAGGTTACATTGGCCGTACCAATTAACAATTTCTCTAACAAAATTCAATCCATTGAACTTACTTTATCGAATATATCACACCTGCCCAAAGGCGACGTACAACAGCGGATAATGAAAATGTTCATATTGAATTTGGACAACCGATCGAATTAAATAGGTCGAACAAAATAAAATAGCGAATCTCATTAACTGATCGTTCCGCTTTATCGAATGTTTAAAACCATTTGAAGACTGCTGACATGCATAGTAATTGCGATTTTGCGACCAACCGTGCTTAGAATTGCGAGCATGTGGTAATGTACATGATAAAAATAGCTATAATTGATAAATTTCTCTACGGACCCAGGAAGTGACGCGTTTGAACCCAGCAAATGAAGCAATTGCACTTTAATTCAAACTCATCAGAACCCAGCACTAAATTGAAAATATGATGCCATACAATATTGCGGAGTTTCGTTTTGATAACCTTAAAGCAGTTTAACAAATATGCCGATTGAAATTTTAAATTCTCTTCCCCTGGTACAGTTATAATACCGAAAAATTGTCGGCGACCAACTTTTAAAGTGTTGTGGACATATAACAATTACTACTGACTAATAAACTCTGACTTTAATTTAATACATCTATGTAAATGCCTTTTTGATCCCTGATGCTTTGTGTGAAGCTTGATAGCAAGTTTTATTATGATATTATGTTTGCAAATCATGGCTGGTTATACAAATGCCGGCGTCGAATTCATGACATAACCAATTTGAGAGTTGAAACGCGTTAAACAAATGAAATTAAATACTAGAAGCCAAAAAGTACCTCGGGGGCTATGGATAGAATAACTACGATCGTCGATGTAAAAAGGCTAAGGTTAGAAACTCCACCGGTTGTTTTTGCGATAGCGGTGCACGCAAAAAACCAATTCATCCTATTGAGTCCAAAATTCATCCAGTTAAGTTCATTTGTGTCCTAAATATGTAAAACTGTAGTCATTCTGACTATCACTGCAGCGCTTAACGTTAGAATAAACATCGACAGCTTAAAGAAAAATGCTACGAATTTTTGGCATTCTGTTTGTAGCTTTGACCGAAGCGGATCTCACCCAAGCCTCAATGTTATCGCAGCGTAAACCTAATCACCATGCCGAACTTTAATATTCGTCTCTTAATAACATTCAGTGACAATCAAATACATCGCACCATTCCTCCAGCGATTAGATCATGATTTCCATAAAATGCACAACATTCATCGATATAGAGTCCAAATGTTAATGCTGCCGTGAAATGAGAATGTATTGATTTTAGTGCCTACGCCATAGCATTACCGGTGGCACACTAGTCATCTAAGGCGTTTTCTAATAGCTCAGTAACACGATAGAGTCCATGACGCGATATATTGGGTTGTGGCGGATGTTGTCAAAAATTTCCAGAAACAAGTCGATGTGGCCTAAATTCCGATCGACGCTGTATTTTTAGGCGGCGTATCACTTATCGCAAGATAATCTTTCACATGAAGATTTAATTTTTCAATTAAACTGTCCTTGCTTTCATTATTTATGAAGAGCTTTACAATTGAATTTGATCAAATCAGTAAGACGTTCCCAAACCATTTACTGTGAATACTATCATTTATAAAGGCGCAACCGAATGAATATGTTCAAGCATAAACAGTGAAGCTGAGAAGACGACCTAGTGCCAAAATGCTATGAAATAAAGAATGCAACGCGCGTTTGACAGATGGCGTGCGGTGAACGTAATTGACAACATGTATTGTGCTTAAGCAAACAAAACGATAGCCATACGTAGTCGCACATTGATTGAGGTTAAATTCTAGCGTATCACAGCTGTCGCTCGGAGTTTATGCGGCGTTTACGTTATAAAGGACCCCCATGTGAAAGTTTTGTCCCCAATGGTCTAGACCACACCATCCAGTGGTATACGGTATATACCTACACTATATAATGCAATAGATGGTGTACCAGACACCATCAACTTAATTATAGTGGCTAAATCTACCTATTGTTTATTACTGACGGTGTCAAGGACACCATCCACAAACACATTATATAAGGCGTGTAAATAACAACATGGTGTAGCTAACACCATATAAATTTTATGGTGTGGTCTACACCATACTATTATCGACACTACACTACCTATGTATACTATCTGAAAATACAATCACAAACACCATGGTGTCAAAGACACCATATATTTGATGGTGGCAGAGACACTCAGGGTGGACAAAACTTTCACATGGGGGTCCTTTATAACGTAAACGCTGCATTGTGCTAGTGATAGGTTATAAACAAAATATTTGAGAATAGAGGATGTTAAAATGTATTTCAAAATGTCTTGTTCTAACCGAAAATGTCCGGATACTGCCTGGATTTTTCTGCAGATTACATGCAAGACCAAATCTTTTCAGGTTAACTTAGCACTTTTTTTGCATTGTTTGAACAAGTAAAACTCTATTATTTCACACCCTATAACCAAATTGATAGTATCCGCTACTTTTTTGTCTAATAGTTAAAGTAAATATTGGCAGTGTGGAAAGAATTAACGAGAACAATCCGAAAGTAAACACGGATTCGGCTGCTAGGGTTGTTTAAATCTTTTATGTGAGGATTTCGGAAACGATTCCGTAAACCTATGCCGCATCTTAATGAAGTTTAGGATATATAAGTCTTCAAATGAAATTTCATATATAACATACAAAAACCGCGTCGTTGAAAAAAAACGCGTCAAGTTGTCCAGCGAACAATGAGGTGGCTGTGTGTTTTTGAAAATAAGTTGTGAAAATATCAATGCAAAGAAAGAAAGAACCCGGAGTCGCGGTAGTACCGAGTTTTAGACAAAGCGGTGTTGCCTAGTAACCGAAATCGCAAAACAGCCACGTTTACAAAAGACTTTCCATGGCTATTATTATGAGAACATGCTACTACTGCTGTGCTGTAATGTGCGCCGATATAGCAGTGCGTCACAGCGAACTATACGTCGTATAAATTTGATATCACACTTACAAAGCCGTATTCTGAGACCGAGATCACGAGAAACGCTAAGATTGCAACGTGCAAGTTACGTGATTACTTCTGCAGCCCGTGACATTTGGCTCCATCTGTTATTAAACCTAAGCCTAGATGACTGATCTTTGAGACATTATCTTGCCAAGATCTTTGCCAAGACATATCCGTTCAGGTATGCATTTGAATAAAGGTTCATTCTATCATTATTCACCAAAAGCATTTGTGATAGGGTCTTTTCCAGGACTTGGGTGTCTTTGAACAGCACAAAGTGACAAACAATACTCTTTTAAAACTATTATATTTGATACCATACAAGGTGACGCCCCGAGGACACAGGGAATTGCCCGGGTTGGTATGGGTGTCATCTCTGGAGAAAGGAAAACAATTTTGTGTCAAAATCCTGTAGGTATTGCTGTTGTTGCTATAGCTTGAACATGCCGGGCGGTATTTGGTTTAAATATTGACAGGTGTGTACCTACAAACTGCATATCATACATTCCTAACGTCGTCCATATTTTTCAACGTTGTCTAAGGCAGATTGCTAAAAGTAATATTGTCGACCAAGTTTCGTGTATACTTCGCAGTTATAAGTTATGGATTTGGATTAGTTAGCTCTGGATCGTGTTTTACATGCTTTATGTTATCTAATTGGATAATCATATGTCAATTTGTGGCGAGCGAATACTGTTGAGTTCATACCAATATTTCTATGTGGTTGCGAAATGAAGGGTGAAAATATATTGCGGAAGGAAACCGACCATTTGTATCGGTATAGTCTGCATATTTCGTAAGAATACTCTGATTTTCTTAGGTTTCAACTATGAATGGTTTCTATAATGTCTACTATTTGAGTTATTTGAGTTTATTATTTTATTGAGTTATTAAGTTTTGGTCTAAGTATAAATCATGGTTTGGTCTGGCTAGCACGTAAGTCATAGCCATGGCTGTAAACCCAACGGTCTCAGCGCAACATCTAGTACAAATAATGTACAATGTGTCATAAATTTACTGCGCTTTTATTGCTACAACTTTACGTTGACAGTGCATATTTAAACACATTTGCCATGTTGTGTGCTTTATATTAGCATAACTGTATAACGTTCTTGTTTTTATTGACTGGTGTTGAACAGCGGCCGTAAAAGCCCTCTGCCGGCCGATAACAATTTTCCTGCTGTTAACGGCCGCAAATACGTCGGCCAGTGTCGCATTCCAAAGAACGTTGAAAGATCCTGTCATATTGCTCATTGTTTAGTCGGGCTGCCTTATACTTAGAATGTCGAACTGTTTAGACTTAGAACAATTTAACAGCGAACAGTTCCATCTTGTCGTAATAACGGCACGGAACTGTCCCTATTATATGCTTTGTGCCAATAATGGTGCATTCTTACGCGTGGAGAGGTGCGTCATCTCGGCGGGTGGGTGCGGCAACTCGGGAAAGGACGTGGCTTAGGAGGGGAGTTGCCGCGGTTCGCGGGGCATGTTGCGCCTACGCGGATGCGGCGCCTCCGGCAGGGCTGTGTGGCGCTCTGGAATTGGGAGCGGCGCCTACACGACGGGTGTGGCGGCGGCTCTGTGAGGGAGTGCGGCACCCTGGGGGCTAATCGCGGCTAGCCAAGCATGAGCTTAGAGCCGCGGCAGGCTATGACAAAATCCGGCGTTGCCTCACACATCTTAAGGTGAATGATGCATTAGGATTGTTATACGCAATTAAAGCTATTGTCATGGGTTTTTTTGTCAAAAACGTGGTTTTTTGGTTTTTTGAAGATGATTTTTAATGAGCAGTTAGGAATTCTTACCAATGCCAATAAAAATAACCGGTGTTCTGTACGAACTTAGCAGTGTAAAATTCCAAAAAAATATTTACATTGTTATTTCTGAAAACGTAGGCAAATTTGATTGTCAGTTAGAAAACTGCTACTTCTTGGAACTTTCACTTCATTCGGATCCATCACAACTCCTCGAGCAGCCTTCGACGAGTCAATTTTTAGTTTTTGTGCAAAAAAAGTATCGAAAACAAGCATTGTACCCGTTTTAATTTTGCTTTTGGATAAAGTCCAAGCACAACAATATATATCGAGTCCGCTGAATATTCAAATTCCTTCCTCGAAGTATATTTTGCAAATGAAACATTTGGTTAGTGTAAAAGCAGTACCCAAAACCGTCTTTTCGGTGACCAATACCCATATCGTAATTCTCGAAATAATCTATACTAATACATTTTTGTTTTTGAATTTACTATCTCACATACGGCTTCCATATTCGGGACCATCTTTTACACTAAATACTTAACCCGTTCGCTGCCGGGCCCGTAAATTTACCGGCTGGCGTTTTTTAAAAAAAATTGTGTTGGTAGTTTTTGCATAACTGTCCCTCCAATCATGAAATGATTAATAACGAATCCAATTACGTCAAAAATCCAGTACTTTTCCTACACGCCACATGTATCGTTTCGTTTTCACACGTGCGCCGGACATATATTTTGACATATCGTTAAAATTTACGACAGCCCGTAAATTTACGGGCCGTCAAGTTTTTTGAAAACTGCATGCCCGTAAAATTACGGGCTCGTCAGCGAAAGGGTTAAAGCCTGTTTCGCGTTATATTATAGTTTCTCTAGTTTTGGTGATAAATTTAGCACAAGTATCAAATTTCAAAGCTGAAAACAATCTAAATTCTCCCAAACTATGCCAGTCTTTGGCTTTTCAGTAGTGCATTTTCTTCCAAGAGATGCGTGTCACAGCAGTATGATGCTACGAAAACGCTTTATGGATTTGTGCTAGGTTAATGCTGTTACGAGATGGGTAGCATAGACCGGATGCTTTGAGGTCTTAGCAAAACTCACTCAAGCACCCAATTTTACTCACCCAATTTTTGAAAATTTCGCCCAATTTCTGCTCCTTTTGCTCCGATTTTTGCCTATTTTTGTCAAAATTTTCGCTCGGGGATTTTGTGGCACCTCACGCGTATCAGGCTATCCCAGGAATGATTTTAAATGCTCCAAGAGAATCTGAACTAATGCGAGACTAAACTTAACATGACCCCGTCGGCCATCCTATTTTGCCAAAGCCCATGTGGAATTGAAAACCATTTGTTACGGAATAAACATGAGATTTGGCACGGTTTTAACAAACATTAGACAAAGTGGAATCCAACTGCCAGAAATAACTAACTGTCTCGGAATAGAATTTTGGCGATTTCTTGTGACTAGAAAACGGTTTACTGCTAGTTAGAACACTGACTAATTCACGATTCGTTTTGTTCGCCAATACGAACGTTGCTAAATTTTTAGTTTTCAGCATTCGCGAACATTTCCATTTCAAACGAAATTGAACAAATTTTGGTTTACAAAAACAGTTAAATTTTCCGTAAATGTTCAAGTATTCGCGAACAAACAATTTTCATATTTTAAAATTTCAACAAATTTGCACATTCATCAAATTATGTACCTGGAATCATAGTCGAATATGATATAGAAAAGAACTTGTCTGCGAACAATTTCACCCATAAAATGTTCTCTAATAAATTGCAGATTCAAATACAACGCGAGCGCGAATCATAAGTCATTATCTCCAATGCAATTTTAATTTCAAAAAGCAAATGTCCGCAAACCTTTGATGTTTGGTATTTCTCTATGACAAAATAAATCTGTACAAAAATAACTTTATTGACGAATTACGATCGTGTTCGCGAACGTTTGCTTAAGAATAAACGTTTGTGTTCGCGAACAAATTATATTTTTTATACGTTTGCGTGCACGAACAAGTTTAAAAAATCTTGATTTCAAATGTGGAACAACATGTTTAAAATAGTTTATATCGCTGAGTTATTACACCCCATGTGTCGAGCGATGCCTTCTTGTAACATTGTTCACAAACAAAACGCACGAATTTAAAACTCGCAAAATTATGTTTTCAACAATTGATTTCACTAACGAATTTGCGAACCAAAAATAACCCATTTCATACCACCTTACTGCTGTTCTTAAATGGTTTTACTACTTTATGCAATCACAAAGAAGCGTTCCCTTACAAAAAAATGGCAATTATAAAAATAGGATGGTAGGCGGTGGTCATTTTAAGTTTAGTCGCGTATAATCACCCTGTCCTCTATGAGCATGTATGCTTTCAATTCATTGATAAGCCGTAGTCAAAATGACCAAAGATCGTTACTTAGCCAGCATTTCTTATAAATGATCAAAATTCTGATCAGTTCAATTTTTCAAAAAACTATGCTTCAAAAACGACTGCTTAGCGTTGGTTTAGCATGTATGTTTAGAAACTTAACCAGATTTCCAGGTGCACGTGGCAACGCAAATTTCAAATATGATTTTCGTTGAATTTAATATTATGCGGAACTAAACTTAAGGTGACCCCGCTAACCATCCTATTTTGGAATTCCTATGTGGAATCCATATCTATTGTTACGGAACAAATAGAATTTTAGATTCGATTCATTGCTAGTGCAAACTTAGAGATTTGTATTCGGGTTGTGACCGTTCCGTAACATTTCGTAGCTCTAAATAGGATTCCTCTATGTTAGCTAACCAAATTGGTACCATTATTTATGAATTAGTGTTCGCGAACAAAATCCTTGTTAATTCTAATCCGACAAAACTCTGTTTGCGAACAAACTTGATATTAACAAAAACTAGCATTTTGTGACCGACTGGAAAATGTTCGGTGAGGAAATTTTTTATAAAAAAACAAAATAGGATGGTCAGCGAGGTCATTTTAAGTTTAGTTGCGCATTACGACTGTGGCTAAGATGTTTTGTTTACTATTTCACACCGTTTTGGAATTTATTTTGACTTACCTGAACTTCACTCTCACGTTTATGTTCAATTTAATGTTGTAGGCTTTAAAATTACGCTTATTTTTGAGTGCGGATTCTAAAAAATTGGTAAAATTATTTACAAAAATCAAGCCTAAACTTTAACTCTGTTTACTCTACTTATATTTTGTGTCCGATTTGTGTTTCTTTTCGGTCCTTTTAATCTCCAGATTGCTGCAAACGGCATAGTAACATAGAATCATATATGATCGTTGTAGCAATATCATTCAACTTTCAAAAGTGCGAATGTTATCATTCGGAATTTGCTTTCGATAACTACTAAAGTTGTGTTGATATTGGTTAAAAACTGCATTTAACACCAACTATAACTCGGAAAATACTAGAATTAACATGAATAGCATGAGACGGCAAGAATAGTTCACGCGTATCACTTACTGATACAAATAGTGTAAAAGTTGATAATCAATTGAAATAACTATTGGGACGTTATAAGTTGGTGTATAAATTAACATACAGATATTGGATCTGGCATTTCCTGCTGTTATATTTCTCTAAACAACTGTTTTTGGTAGTTTTAGCATCAGCCATGGACTAAAAATCACGCGAACTGTAAATATTTGCATTAAAATTGTCTTCTAAACTAAAACTCTCGATTTTATAACATTTCAATCCAAACAGATTTTGCCTGGAAACAGGATTGCTCGACGCTTCTCGCTCTGCTACAACTGAGGGAGACCTGCTATATTGCTTACAAAGGGGTAGGTGTTCGTATAAACGGGGCAAATATTGGCAAACTCGCACAAATTTGCAAAAATTGTGGAATATTTGGGAAGAATTGACAAAAATTAGTTAAAATTTTTGCAAAAAATCGAAAAAATCTCAAGTTTCTAAAAGTAACACAAATTTTCACCTGACTGGATCACATTCGTGTGGAGGTCCCCCCCCCCCCACGGCGGAATTATAACCCATTACCTGAGCCGACGAGGCTTGGGCAGTTATGTTATATGTCTTTCGCCTATATTTGTAATTCTGATAGTTACAAGTATTACAAGTTATAGTACAACTATTGAAACACCAATCAAGTTTTTTATTAAAATTTCAATGTAATAAAATTATTGTCAATTTAATATATCAATTATACGTTTCAATGAACAATATCTTATGAATTACAATTTTCGAACGATTCGTAGAGTGATTCCGCGAATCCTTGACTTCCTTTAGTTAGAACACAGAAAGAGATGTGTATGACCATCTTTGATTTTCAATAACTAAGGGTATCAAACTTAATTCTGCCGAATTCCGCCTACCTCACTTAACAGTAGCCGCCAGTGTGCTTCAGTTGCAGTTTAGCAAAAACCATGATCACTGCTTGTTTTCAAATAGTCTTAATCATGATCCGTAGACGTAGTACGTCTTCAAAGTATAACTATTTAGCGAGGTTTATACCCATGTGTCTTCTTACATAATGTTGACTTAAGTAGTCCCAAGTTCTTAAGCATCTTTTGTTTCACACACATATACTACATTATAGCTTTCTAATTTAGCCATGAATGCTAGAGGCGTTGGAACCACCGACAGCTGAACGCCGTACTCCATTTTGAATGTGTACTCTTAGTCGGTATAGAGTTTTGACAAACGGGTTGTAAACTATAATATTTTAATAAATGTGATTAATTATTACCAAAATATAATAGTTTGTTTTCAGACAAAAATGATTCCTATAGCTGTTCAAATCTAAATCATAACACATAGCTAAACTTATGTAATTCAGACTACAATTAGAACTGTTTGTGTGGTCATTTCGGTGCCATAGGAGCTGGTTGAAACAAAATAAGCAGATTTTAATTCCTGAGTTGTATTTTAACCAAAATTTCACACTTGGCTGTTTGTTATTATTGACTTTTTAGGGAACCATGCGACGTTTTATTTTAACAATTTTCTGGACGAAACAACGAATATATTTCATACGGGTCGAATGTCCCTCGGCTTAGGGGTAAAGGGACGGCTGGGCCAAGGCGAAATTGGCTCCGATGGCGAGGCCGACAATAGGAGGTGTTCAGAGAGGTATACTTTCCACAACTCACGCCCACACGACAACCTCTGGTTTTTGCCAATTTATGCCTACTTTAGCCCAATTTTTGGCAATTCTGTCCCAACTTTTGCCCCAATTTTTAATTTTTGCCCCCCCGTCCCGACGGCAGCGATGGGGGGGTGGGGGTAGGCGATCGATTAGTGTGGTACAGACCGTTCAGGGGCGCAAAAACGCACCAGTAGGGTTCTGCCCTTAGAAGGTTTAACCCTGCTCCTGTAACAGGACCGTTCCGGCCCGTTACGTGTATTCTACAAGATTTCGGCGTTAAAATTACCTAAAAGCGTCTCAAATCGAACCAGACACAGCTTGTGGGAATGAAATTTTCGTATGATGCATGGTGCCATGGTCACTGATAATGGTGTTGCTACTTGACATTTTGTACATATATTTTGTCATTGGTATCACATTGTATGCTTATTTTATAATTGTATGTTTGGACGGGCACACGTGAGCCCACAAGAAGTTTTCTTTAGCCAAGGGGTCAAATTTCTTTAGCCAAGGGGTCAAAGTCAGGAAGATAGGGAATGTAATAGAGACCTTAACTGGCCAGGATAGGAAATATAAGCGGAACTCGAATACTAGCCCCTATTGCCCCATTGAAACTTCAAATTTATGACCGTCCGCGAATAGGAAGCCATTGACAAGTCATGCCGTCCTATGGGTTGGGAAGTGGTCAAAATCAAGCGTATCGATTTTACCTGGGTTAAGCATTATATAGCGTAATGGTCGCGTCAATAAGCTGAAACAAATGGGTTTCGGTAGCTTCCGAATGCTCGGAAACAACGGGTATCGGGCTCGGTTATCGGCCTGTAACCGTCCAACGGTAGCGATTTCCCAGAAATATACCGAGCATTTTTGGGTAGAAAATTTTTAGGGCTTTCGAATAAGGTCAAAATGTCACAAATCGCTGGAGGTTTCACGGGATATTCTATGAACAAACAGGTGATAGTTAAACTCAGCCATTACTTACGCTAAGTTTGGCTGATGACAACGGTCCGGGGTAGATACAACTTAGGTATATATGGATATATAGATATATATGTGTGTGTTTCTATACTTGATTTTCACGCCCCGGCACTTCTATTTTTTCCTCCCTCACCGAACAAATCCTCCCTTTTTCCACAGCATCGGCCTACGGAGCGAGATCCCTGTGTTTTTTTCATCTTTAACGCCCCAAAATCGCTTGATGAGCGCCCTGGTAACTGGCCTTTCTTCTTACCGCCGAAGCATCGATTGAAATTGTGCGCGTTCCTGAGCAACCTACCCTTTGAGGCATCTAACGAGACCAAGCGGGTCTCGACCGGACCAGTCATCCCGCTGTTGTATGAGTTATCTTTCTGTTTTATAATGTACTATGAAAATTCGACATAAAATTCTTCAGTTTGCACCAACCCCGTACTTGATCCCTGGCTTTAAATGTGCACATGCGACCCCTCATTCAACTCGCCTGCTTTCGGCGAGCACAACGATATACGGCGGGCCTACCTCCGACTTCTCGCTAGCCCGTCAAAGCCCGGTGATGTGCCTCTAGTTCGGAATACCGACTATAGGCGGGTACAAACCAACCGAAAATTTATGCCTAACTCAAAAAATAGACAAATTGCCTTATTGTGTTCATCCCGTCGAGACATCTCCAACTATACCCGGCGGCCTCCGTCCGTTGCCCCGTTAACCCGGGACGGCCGACAAAAGTGCCCCCACCACCATCAACACTCTCTCTATCTGTGGTATTTTAGTGTCCCTCTAACCGCTGCCTTCGGGACAGGGAAATCACCCCTTGTTCGAATCTCAAGGCGATTCGAACGATATCCGGCAGGCGTCGCTCCGCCCAACCGTTAACGCGGGAAAGCCCGCTGAACCTCTGCATACTTCTATATGTTGGAACCCAAATGTGGGTCCCGACCCGCTACTACGTCCACCCCGTCGTGTTTGGAATCGATCGGTCCCGTTCTTCGTCCTGGGACCGAATCTCACCCCGGCCCATCGAAAATCCCCAGGGTTTACCATGTCCCGCTTCTCCTCCCGTGTCCTTTCTTTACGTGTCCTCGCTGCCCTGTTTTCTGTTTCTTTTTCTCTCTATAACCGATGTCTTTGGCCGGTTTACGGCGTTGTTATTGTCGCTGTTGTTGTTGCTTCGCGTGGGTTTGCGATGCGAACTTGAGCGACCTTCCTGTCGCTCAGGTCGCCCGTGTGTCTTGTGTGTATTGTGTGTCTATGTGTTCATGAGTATTGCGTGTGGTTGTAATATGTTTATATGTATGTATATAAAATATATGTATTCACATATATATTTGGATACACACATATATATTATGGGGGTTTATATATAAGGACATGAAAAAAACAGGACGAACGAGGACAAGATATACAAAATTGTGTTAAATTCACAAGTTTTACGGACGGACTGAACATTAACGTTTGGGCAGGACCGGAGGGGTGTGTTTAGGGCCCTCCCGTGGGTTCCCGATGCCCCCGACTAGGGCCCCTTGGTAGTTACGAGTTTCTGCGAGTGTGTTGCACCCCAACGTCGAGATTGGTGCATTCCCGTTGTCGGTTCCCCCCGTGGGACGCTTAGAAATCCAATGCTGCGACACCTGAGAACCTGTCAGAAAGGAATGTTTGCACGTTTATCCATGGATTAGGTGACAAAAATTCAGTCCCCAGATGGACTTTTGTGATGCTTACATAGTTGATGGATGGGATCGCTAACTCGTCGAACAATAGGAATTTAGCCTCAAACCGAGGAGTTAGCCAACAAAGTTTGATGAATGAGGACATGAAGACGAGATTGACCTGAAGTAAGACTAAATTCTTAGCTTATTCCGACTGTTCCAATACATAGGACGACTCACTGATTTCGAATTTGACAGGCGATTCAATCACTTTCGTGGGACAGTTGGGAATAACGGACGATTTAGGTTAGGTAAGGTGTTTAAACATTTGACTGATGGGTTTTGGGTAAGAGATTTTAAGCTGATTGACAGAAATTTGAAAATACAGATGGGATAACGTTC
Organism: Trileptium ribeirensis; assembly: GCA_030248225.1. NCBI lineage: Eukaryota > Metazoa > Nematoda > Enoplea > Enoplida > Thoracostomopsidae > Trileptium > Trileptium ribeirensis. Next base: position 21,568 of record JASANE010022615.1, on the reverse strand, counting down.
AAAATTTCAAGAAAATTCAAGTCAAACTTGCAGATGTTTGACGTCCCAGTATTCGGAGGATTTCAAATTTGATGTCGGCGATTTTGATTGAAGCCGACTCTCTCTAAAGGGGACCCAGGGTTTACGATACCTGTCAAAAATAAAATTTGGGGAATTTTCTAAGTGGGCGCCCGGGTTTGAACTCAAAAAAGTGGGCGTCAAGAAATCGTCAGCGATTGGATGGCGACAAAATCGCCATCTTACAATATAGGCGAAAATTTTGAGGCGACGACCAACGCGTCGACTGTTGGAATCAGCTCGACTTCGCCAGCGCGGAGTTCGGTCGACTTTACTGACCATCTCCGACGCGTGAGTTTTGCATTATAGTTTTACATCGATTTTTGCTTTCTCGTGCTTGTCGTTTTCTTCGTTTGGAATGGGATTCGACGGTTGGAGAACCCGCGCAGACATCTTTCGTCTCGCGGAAGGGGACTAGCGATTGCTATCCCGGATCGAATATTGCAAGTCAGGAGGAGAACCAAGAGTATGGGGGTATATTTTCCCCAGCATTGACTGTAACAGATCATTCCTTGAAATTTAGGTGACTGTAGAACAATTTTACACTCTATAGGTTGATTTGACGTCCATCTGTGAGCATCTCGGTTTCCACGACGACTTGCTACACGTTTGCGCGCTTCTTGACAAACCTCCTGTAGTCGAGTTTAGTTTTGGGCATCTTGAGCGATTGCACGGAAGGTATTAAATTGTAGGCACCAAAGTCGAACTCTTTCTGATTCCCCGTGTTCATAGGTAGGACAAATCAAAATGGACTCCTCTCGTCTATGTTTTACATGATCTGTTCCTCTTGAGTTAGGACCAGCGAATTTTCCTGAGTCGACCACGGTAAAATTTCTAAACGAAATAGTAGGGACTTGTTTCGTTGTTTACGATTACTTTTTACAAGTTTACAGTTTAGTGGACTGTTCGACGCTCATGACGTGTTTGAGTTCGAACTGACGTCGCAGTTAGGAAAGGAGGGCTAGTCTCCGTTGGGCTTTAGGAAGCCTCCAAAATTTCATTTATCCGAATGAGCTAAGAAAATTTGGGAATACAAAAACTAAACAAATCCTAAGTATTTCAGCTTGAGCGTAAGGTATTTGCACTACGAGAGGGGCAATTTTCATGCATTGCTTGAGGAACGCCTCTTACTCTCATTTTTGTGCCAGTGTGTAGTTCGCTTATTATCAAAGAAACTGTAAGAGTATCGTGTCGACCAGCTCCCAACCACCGAGACCTTGACCGCCCCATGATACCGCTGGTTAGAAAACTACAAAAAAGGTATGGCGTTATAGTATTTACCCCTGGAATTACTTCGATCAAATCATCAAAATTACCAAAGTTCACAATAATACGCATACGTGGTTAAGCTTGGTAGTAACACCGAGGAAATCACTTTCTACTAAAACGAGCTAACGACTTAGTCATATGCCATTCCCAGTCTCTTTAAAGGTATACGGTACCCCCATGTTCAAAATAAAATCACAATACAGTAAGTTCAATAAAGAAACATCGCGGCCTCCCACAAATCGTTTTGAACCCAAATCGGGCAAGTGCAAAACTCCGTTTTATCTTTGGAGCGAGCTGATCGCTGAGTTTATCCATTCTTTTATTTTATCTCTGGTTGCCCGTTATGCTATGTACTATGTATGCCCCCTTTAGCTTTTTGCCGTTTTTGTCTCTCTCCTTTTTCATTTTCTAGTTTTGAAGATTCGATCCAGCACGGGGAATTTAAGCCCGCTGTAGAATTTTGAGTATTAACCACTCGACTACGTAGGTTATGGAAGAATCGACCAAAATGTCGATGATAACTCGACTGCACAATTTCGATAGTACAGTCGAGTCACTGTACAACTGCAACGTATACAGTACACTAAGGCATTAGGATGAGTTCTAGGGAGAGGACAAAACAAAGAACGACAAGCAAGGAAAAAGAAAGAGAGGGGAAACAAACAAGGAAACTTAAACCAAAAGGGACGCCGACGTGTCCGAGGGCGAAATGTCCCGTGTTCCCCCGTCCACAAGAAGTGCATGAAATAAACCGGCAGGGCGACTGAGTGCAGTCGAGAAAGACACTACGCCGGTCGAATTGTGGACCGATTTCAGTCACTTCCCGTGCCCCATACATAAGTGTCGATCACACCCCAGAGCCCAAGCGAGGGAACTCAATTACAGGGCAGCCACAAATACCCACCAGATCTATTAGGACGATAAAATTGATCGCCTAGGGAACCGCCAACGATGGCACTCGCCCGTGCTCCCGCCCCTTCTGTAGGGCGTTGAAAAGTAACTAGGGGCGACCCTTCAAAGTTATCAAAATCGCGCTCCCGGCAATTATAGTGTAGTTTAGCTTGTCCCCACCACCAAAATCAACCTCATCGCCGTAAGCCCACTGTTTGCGGAGTTTAAGAACAAGAAGGCAATCTGACTTTCGCCTAGACAAATGACTACATCAAAGCAAAGGTGATTCGCACAGGGCGTAAAACCTGCTGCAATAGCAAAAGGATGCAGAAGGCTTGATAGGGATGTTAGGCATAATTTATAGGACTAGGAACGGACAACCAACGGAGTTGCTAGACACCGGTTTGCCATCTTAGTACCTCGCCTGTAATGTAAGGATCATTGATATTCGCTCGCTTGTATTATGGCTAATTACTTATCCATAACCGTGTATTGAATGGTATCATAGTCGGTTTAAGTATTATAACCATGTCGTAACCTGCACTACAAATCCATGCTTTTACTTGTATCATGATTTGTGCCCCTCTTCTATTGAACAAATCCAGTCAGGTCCTCTAGCCTTGGTTGTAGCAGTGGTATGCCGTCGATTTTGTTTCTACGTTCGTCACTCTAGCGGCGGGCCTGGCTTTCTTGCCCTCGCCTGGCCGGCACCCAACAAACCCAACACGCTGCTCGGATTTTCGTCTCCCTCCCCAGTATTTTCCATTGATTACTTATAGCACCGTGCGTTATCGAGAGCGAATTTCGAAGCACGCCAGAACGCATGACCCGACGCCTAACTGGACTGGTTCTTGCTGACGTTGGACGCCTCGAGCATAGATTTTGGTCCGGTTTTTTCGAGAACGCCTTCGCTCGTACCGCCCCTCCTTCTTTTGTGGAAATAGACAACGGGAAGAATGAAAGAGTTATTAGAACGTTACCGTTTTAATTCGTGTTGTCGCGTATATTACTCCGAGTGCTCGCTATTGCCTGGTACTGTGTATAATCTCAAATAAAATCTTGAAAATCACTTGATGTGTCCCGTGTTGTTTATTTTCCAGCGCAATAAGTGCGTACAAATGGACGAGCCAATCCCACGTGCCAGGGCTTGAAGAGGGGAATATTCCAAGCCCTGACACGTGCGGTTCGTGACCAGCGTTTGTATACAAGTGTAACGGAATTATGGCGATAGTGGTCCACAGAATTGTCTATCAAACTCACTCACGAAAATGTCACACTCAAGTCAAGTATAAAATTTACTAAAAAACCTTATCACCACATACGAATGCAATCAAGTTAGCAAATTACCAGTTAGGTAATCCGACGTTAAACTCTCAGTGAATGTCGGAACCCGGTGGGGGCCACATAGGCTACAACCGGCTGAAGTGTTCGACAGTAATTTAATCGAGCTGAATCCAAAATTTTACCTTGTAAACCTATATCATCACTCAATTTCCTTTCAAATTAAAACAGACAAACCAACTTGCTTTAGACTAGTATAGAAAATACCGGTTGGGCATCATGACCTGTGAGCAAGATTCGGCGCCAACCTCCCTGGGGGACCTCAGCAATCATACCAAAATACTAGACACATGCGCAACCAATCGGGCGGGTTCCGAAAACACCTCGTGAAGCGCGCCTGCGGCCTGCTAAGCTCCATAGCTTCTTGGTTCTGACCAAGAAACGTGACAAAATCTCAAAATTTACGGTCCACCCTTGAGGTTATGATAGCCGGGGTCGTATGGGAATGGTGTTAGGAAGTTGCGCCATGTAGCTGCGTGCCGTTATTACACGCCTACAAAGCATACCGATATTTAAGATTTGTTCCTTTAGCATATATTCGTTTTCTAAAATGGACGGCTCCAGGGTCTTTTTTAATGATCCCCCAATTCGAAATTGGTCAATTTTCAAGATACAGTGGAAATTTTGGCACCATTCGACTAGCTCGACGAGGCAGTTCAGAAAATGTCCATTTCCCCCATATTATTTGGATATTTTCCAAATAGACTCAAATTTTTCAGGAAAATTTTTCTCGATAAATGTATAATTTTGTACTAAATTCGAATCGCTTTGATGAGCTGAGTCGTTGTGTTTCAAGTTGCACATTTACAGTTGGGGAGAGATTTTTTTACATAACGAATCCGAACATGTAAGTTCAAGTGTTGCAGCCATGAGTAAATGTAAAATAGATATTATATTACTCATTTATACTGCCATATGCATGTTTTCAATAAGAATTATCAGCTGCGGGCATTCACCCCGACCGAACTTCGTTTTCGTTCTAACCGATGATCAAGACAAAATTCTCGACAGCCTACAAGCGATGCCCAATTTGGAACAACGAATAACACGACGTGGGACGTCTTTCAATAACGCCTTCGTGACAACACCCATTTGTTGCCCGAGTCGTGCCACGATACTGTCCGGACGATACGCGCATAACCACCGCGTCGTCAATAATTCCATCTCAGGTGATCAGTCGAAACAGTGAAACTGGTATTCGTTCAGAGTATTTCGTAGTTTGCGTTTATTGCTCGATGTGTAATATGTTGCAGCCGCTGGAAATACTCCGGTTTATAGTAATGTTACTGGAGTTGAGCCACGATACTGTCCGGACGATACGCGCATAACCACCGCGTCATCAATAATTCCATCTCAGGTGATCAGTCGAAACAGTGAAACTGGTATTTGTTCAGAGTATTTCGTAGCTTGCATTTATTGTTTGATGCGTAATATGTTCTAGTCATTAAATACTCCATTTTATAGTGATGTTGCATTTTACACGCTGGTATTCACATGAACACTATATCCAATATTGAAAAAACTCTCATAGCTGGCTAATATACGTTGCAACCTTTCATCTATTAGTGTGAACATATTTTATGCATCATTGGATAAAATTCTGGGGCTATCGCAAGTTGAACTGGGCTCGTTTCACTACCACCTAGGCTTATATACTAGCCCCTGAGTAGTTTGGCAAGTTTCTGGATAAACAGCGTCAACTAAAATATATGTAGCATTGGATAAAATTCTGGGGCTATCGCAAGTTGAACTGGGCTCGTTTCACTACCACCTAGGCTTACTAGCCCCTGAGTAGTTTGGCAAGTTTCTGGATAAACTGCGTCAACTAAAATATATGTAGCATTGGATAAAATTCTGGGGCTATCGCAAGTTCAACTGGGTTCGTTTCACTACCACCTAGGCTTACTAGCCCCTGAGTAGTTTGGCAAGTTTCTGCATAAACTGCGTCAACTAAAATATATGTAGCATTGGATAAAATTCTGGGGCTATCGCAAATTGAACTGGGCTCATTTCACTACCACCTAGGCTTACTAGCCCCTGAGTAGCTTACTAAACGCCTCACGATGTATTTGTTCAATCAAGCCTAACAAACGTTTTGAGGAAGTCGTTATCCGCCCCTCAATAGTTTCGTCAACCAGCAAATGCTAACGAACGCTTTCGAGGAAGCCGTTATCCGACCCCTCAATAGTTCCGTTAACCAACAAATGCTAACAAACGTTTTGAGAAAGTCGTTATCCGCCCCTCAATAGTTTCGTCAACCAGCAAATGCTAACGAACGCTTTCGAAGAAGCCGTTATCCGACCCCTCCATAGTTGCGTTAACCAGCAAATGCTAACAAACGTTTTGAGGAAGTCGTTATCCGCCCCTCAATAGTTTGGTCAACCAGCAAATGCTAACGAACGCTTTCGAGGAAGCCGTTATCCGCCCCCTCCATAGTTGCGTCAACCAGCAGATGCTAACGAACGCTTTCAAGGAAGCCGTTATCCTCCCCCTCGATAGTTTGGACCTCCAGCAAATACTAACGAACGCTTTCGAGGAAGCCGTTATCCGCCCCCTCCATAGTTGCGTCAAGCAGCAATTGCTAAGGAACGCTTTCGAAGAAGCCGTTATCCGCCCCTCGATAATTGCGTCCACTAGCAAATGTTAACGAAGACTTTCGAGGAAGCCGTTATCCGCCCCCTCGATAGTTGCATCAACCAGCAAATGCTAGCGAACGCTTTCAAGAAAGCCGTTACCAGCCCCCTCCATAGTTGAGTCAACCAGCAAATGCTAGCGAACGCTTTCAAGGAAGCCGTTATCCGACGTCTGTATAGTTGCGCCCACCAGCAGATGCCAAAGAACGCTTTCAAGGAAGCCGTTATCCTCCCCCTCGATAGTTTGGACCTCCAGCAAATGCTAGCGAACGCTTTCGAGGAAGCCGTTATCCGCCCCCTCGATAGTTGCGTCAACCAGCAAATGCTAACGAACGCTTTCGAGGAAGCCGTTATCCTCACCCTCCATAGTTGCGTCAAGCAGCAAATGCTAACGAACGCTTTCGAGGAAGCCGTTATCTGACGTCTGCATAGTTGCGTCAAACAACAAATGCTAACAAACGTTTTGAGGAAGTCGTTATGCGCCCCTCAATAGTTTCGTCAACCAGCAAATGCTAACGAACGCTTTCGAGGAAGCCGTTATCCTCACCCTCCATAGTTGCGTCAGGCAGCAAATGCTAACGAACGCTTTCGAGGAAGCCGTTATCCGACGTCTGCATAGTTGCGTCAAACAACAAATGCTAACGAACGCTTTCGAGGAAGCCGTTATCAGCCTCCTCCATAGTTGCGTCAACCAGCAGATGCTAACGAACGCTTTCAAGGAAGCCTTTATCCTCCCCCTCGATAGTTTGCTCCTCCAGCAAATACTAACGAACGCTTTCGAGGAAGCCGTTATACGCCCCCTCCATAGTTGCGTCAAGCAGCAATTGCTAACGAACGCGTTCGAAAAAGCCGTTATCCGTCCCTCGATAATTGCGTCCACTAGCAAATGTTAACGAAGACTTTCGAGGAAGCCGTTATCCGCCCCCTCGATAGTTGCATCAACCAGCAAATGCTAGCGAACGCTTTCGAGAAAGCCGTTACCAGCCCCCTCCATAGTTGAGTCAACCAGCAAATGCTAGCGAACGCTTTCAAGGAAGCCGTTATCCGACGTCTGCATAGTTGCGTCAAACAACTAATGCTAACGAAAGCTTTCGAGGAAGCCGTTATCTGCCCCCTCGATAGTTGCGTCAACCAGCAAATGCTAACGAACGCTTTCGAGGAAGCCGTTATCCTCACCCTCCATAGTTGCGTCAAGCAGCAAATGCTAACGAACGCTTTCGAGGAAGCCGTTATCCGACGTCTGCATAGTTGCGTCAAACAACAAATGCTAACAAACGTTTTGAGGAAGTCGTTATCCGCCCCTCAATAGTTTAGTCAACCAGCAAATGCTAACGAACGCTTTCGAGGAAGCCGTTATCCTCACCCTCCATAGTTGCGTCAGGCAGCAAATGCTAACGAACGCTTTCGAAGAAGCCGTTATCCTCCCCCTCGATAGTTTGCTCCTCCAGCAAATACTAACGAACGCTTTCGAGGAAGCCGTTATACGCCCCCTCCATAGTTGCGTCAAGCAGCAATTGCTAACGAACGCGTTCGAAAAAGCCGTTATCCGTCCCTCGATAATTGCGTCCACTAGCAAATGTTAACGAAGACTTTCGAGGAAGCCGTTATCCGCCCCCTCGATAGTTGCATCAACCAGCAAATGCTAGCGAACGCTTTCGAGAAAGCCGCTACCAGCCCCCTCCATAGTTGCGCCCACCAGCAGATGCCAAAGAACGCTTTCGAGGAAGCCGTTATCCGACGTCCGCATATTTGCGTCAAACAGCAAATGCTAACGAACGCTTTCGAGGAAGCCGTTATCCGCCCCCTCGATAGTTGCGTCAACCAGCAAATGCTAACGAACGCTTTCGAGGAAGCCGTTATCCTCACCATCCATAGTTGCGTCAAGCAGCAAATGCTAACGAACGCTTTCGAGGAAGCCGTTATCCGACGTCTGCATAGTTGCGTCAAACAACAAATGCTAACAAACGTTTTGAGGAAGTCGTTATCCGCCCCTCAATAGTTTAGTCAACCAGCAAATGCTAACGAACGCTTTCGAGGAAGCCGTTATCCTCACCCTCCATAGTTGCGTCAGGCAGCAAATGCTAACGAACGCTTTCGAAGAAGCCGTTATCCGACGTCTGCATAGTTGCGTCAAACAACAAATGCTAACGAACGCTTTCGAGGAAGCCGTTATCCGCCCCATCGAAAGTTTGGTCCTCCAGCAAATGCTAACGAACGCTTTCGAGGAAGTCGTTATCCGCCCCCTTCATAGTTGCGTCAAGCAGCAAATGCTAACGAACGCTTTCGAGGAAGCCGTTATCCGCCCCCTCGATAGTTGCGCCCACCAGCAAATGCTAACGAACGCTTTCGAGCAAGCCGTTATCAGCCCCCTCCATAGTTGCGTCAACCAGCAAATGTTAACGAACGCTTTCGAGGAAGCCGTTATCCTCACCCTCCATAGTTGCGTCAAGCAGCAAATGCTAACGAACGCTTTCGAGGAAGCCGTTATCATCACCCTCCATAGTTGCGTCAAACAACAAATGCTAACAAACGTTTTGAGGAAGTCGTTATCCGACCCCTCCATAGTTGCGTTAACCAGCAAATGCTAACAAACGCTTTCGAGGAAGCCGTTATCCGCCCTCTCCATAGTTGCGTCAACCAGCAGATGCTAACGAACGCTTTCGAGGAAACCGTTATCCTCACCCTCCATAGTTGCGTCAAGCAGCAAATGCTAACGAACGCTTTCGAGGAAGCCGTTATCCACCCCCTCAATAGTTTCGTCAACCAGCAAATGCTAACGAACGCTTTCGAGGAAGCCGTTATGCGCCCCCTCGATAGTTTGGTCCACCAGCAAATGCTAACGAACGCTTTCGTGGAAGCCGTTATCCGGCCCCTCCATAGTTGCGTCAAGCAGCAAATGCTAACGAACGCTTTCGCGGAAGCCGTTGTCCGACGTCTGCATAGTTGCGTCAAACAACAAATGCTAACGAACGCTTTCGAGGAAGCCGTTATCCGCCCCTCAATAGTTTCGTCAACCAGCAAATACTAACGAACGCTTTTGAGGAAGCCGTTATCCGACGTCTGCATAGTTGCGTCAAACAGCAGATGCCAAAGAACGCTTTCGAGGAAGCCGTTATCAGCCCCCTCCATAGTTGCGTCAAGCAGCAATTGCTAACGAACGCTTTCAAAGTAGCCGTTATCCGCCCCTCGATAATTGCGTCCACTAGCAAATGTTAACGAAGACTTTCGAGGAAGCCGTTATCCGCCCCCTCGATAGTTGCATCAACCAGCAAATGCTAGCGAACGCTTTCGAGAAAGCCGTTACCAGCCCCCTCCATAGTTGAGTCAACCAGCAAATGCTAGCGAACGCTTTCAAGGAAGCCGTTATCCGACGTCTGCATAGTTGCGTCAAACAACAAATGCTAACGAAAGCTTTCGAGGAAACCGTTATCCGCCCCCTCGATAGTTGCGCCCACCAGCAGATGCCAAAGAACGCTTTCGAGGAAGCCGTTATCCGACGTCCGCATAGTTGCGTCAAACAGCAAATGCTAACGAACGCTTTCGAGGAAACCGTTATCCGCCCCCTCGATAGTTGCGTCAACCAGCAAATGCTAACGAACGCTTTCGAGGAAGCCGTTATCCTCACCCTCCATAGTTGCGTCAAGCAGCAAATGCTAACGAACGCTTTCGAGGAAGCCGTTATCCGACGTCTGCATAGTTGCGTCAAACAACAAATGCTAATGCAAGAGTAAACTTAAGCTGCGCCCCTTACCATCCTCTTTTGACAAAGGCGATTGCCAATCAGTTGTTCACTGAACACAAATTTCAATTTTGAGTTAAAGAACAGAAATTAGTCCGTTTCATATTCCATACATTATAATTTCAAAATGTTCGCGAACACATTGGTGTTAAAGTACATGGGCCGAATTGCATTCGCTAATGGCGTTATGGAACAGAAAAATGTCGAAATTGGATACGGCTATTGAAATCAGAGTTTTGTTCGCGAACAACGTTTTGTATATGGTGTCAAAAGAGGATGGTTGGGGGCGTATCTTAAGTTTACTCTTGCATAACAAACGTTTTGAGGAAGTCGTTATCCGCCCCTCAATAGTTTCGTCAACCAGCAAATGCTAACGAACGCTTTCGAGGAAGCCGTTATCCTCACCCTCCATAGTTGCGTCAGGCAGCAAATGCTAACGAACGCTTTCGAGGAAGCCGTTATCCGACGTCTGCATAGTTGCGTCAAACAACAAATGCTAACGAACGCTTTCGAGGAAGCCGTTATCCGCCCCCTCGAAAGTTTGGTCCTCCAGCAAATGCTAACGAACGCTTTCGAGGAAGTCGTTATCCGCCCCCTTCATAGTTGCGTCAAGCAGCAAAGGCTAACGAACGCTTTCGAGGAAGCCGTTATCCGCCCCCTCGATAGTTGCGCCCACCAGCAAATGCTAACGAACGCTTTCGAGCAAGCCGTTATCAGCCCCCTCCATAGTTGCGTCAACCAGCAAATGTTAACGAACGCTTTCGAGGAAGCCGTTATCCTCACCCTCCATAGTTGCGTCAAGCAGCAAATGCTAACGAACGCTTTCGAGGAAGCCGTTATCATCACCCTCCATAGTTGCGTCACGCAGCGAATGCTAACGAACGCTTTCGAGGAAGCCGTTTATTATCCGACGTCTGCATAGTTGCGTCAAACAACAAATGCTAACAAACGTTTTGAGGAAGTCGTTATCCGACCCCTCCATAGTTGCGTTAACCAGCAAATGCTAACAAACGCTTTCGAGGAAGCCGTTATCCGCCCTCTCCATAGTTGCGTCAACCAGCAGATGCTAACGAACGCTTTCGAGGAAGCCGTTATCCTCACCCTCCATAGTTGCGTCAAGCAGCAAATGCTAACGAACGCTTTCGAGGAAGCCGTTATCCACCCCCTCAATAGTTTCGTCAACCAGCAAATGCTAACGAACGCTTTCGAGGAAGCCGTTATGCGCCCCTCGATAGTTTGGTCCTCCAGCAAATGCTAAAGAACGCTTTCGTGGAAGCCGTTATCCGCCCCCTCCATAGTTGCGTCAAGCAGCAATTGCTAACGAACGCTTTCGAAGAAGCCTTTATCCGTACCTCGATAATTGCGTCCACTAGCAAATGTTAACGAAGACTTTCGAGGAAGCCGTTATCCGCCCCCTCGATAGTTGCATCAACCAGCAAATGCTAGCGAACGCTTTCGACAAAGCCGTTACCAGCCCCCTCCATAGTTGAGTCAACCAGCAAATGCTAGCGAAAGCTTTCGAGGAAGCCGTTATCCTCACCCTCCATAGTTGCGTCAAGCAGCAAATGCTAACGAACGCTTTCGAGGAAGCCGTTATCAGCCCCCTCCATAGTTGCGTCAACCAGGAAATGCTAACGAACGCTTTCGAGGAAGCCGTTATCAGCCCCCTCCATAGTTGCGTCAACCAGGAAATGCTAACGAACGCTTTCGAGGAAGCCGTTATCCTCACCCTCCATAGTTGCGTCAAGCAGCATATGCTAACGAACGCTTTCGAGGAAGCCGTTATCCGACGTCTGCATAGTTGCGTCAAACAACAAATGCTAACAAACTTTTTGAGGAAGTCGCTATCCGACCCCTCCATAGTTGCGTTAACCAGCAAATGCTAACAAACGCTTTCGAGGAAGCCGTTATCCGCCCTCTCCATAGTTGCGTCAACCAGCAGGTGCTAACGAACGCTTTCGAGGAAGCCGTTATCCTCACCCTCTATAGTTGCGTCAAGCAGCAAATGCTAACGAACGCTTTCGAGGAAGCCGTTATGCGCCCCCTCGATAGTTTGGTCCTCCAGCAAATGCTAACGAACGCTTTCGAGGAAGCCGTTATCCGGCACCTCCATAGTTGCGTCAAGCAGCAAATGCTAACGATCGCTTTCGAGGAAGCCGTTATCGGACGTCTGCATAGTTGCGTCAAACAACAAATGCTAACGAACGCTTTCGAGGAAGCCGTTATCCGCCCCCTCAATAGTTTCGTCAACCAGCAAATGCTAACGAACGCTTTCGAGGAAGCCGTTATCCGCCCTCTCCATAGTTGCGTCAACCAGCAGATGCCAAAGAACGCTTTCGAGGAAGCCGTTATCCGACGTCTGCATAGTTGCGTCAAACAGCAAATGCTAACGAACGCTTTCGAGGAAGCCGTTATCCGCCCCCTCGATAGTTGCGTCAAGCAGCAAATGCTAACGAACGCTTTCGAGGAAGCCGTTATCCTCACCCTCCATAGTTGCGTCAAGCAGCAAATGCTAACGAACGCTTTCGAGGAAGCCGTTATCCGACGTCTGCATAGTTGCGTCAAACAACAAATGCTAACAAACGTTTTGAGGAAGTCGTTATCCGCCCCTCAATAGTTTCGTCAACCAGCAAATGCTAACGAACGCTTTCGAGGAAGCCGTTATCCTCACCCTCCATAGTTGCGTCAGGCAGCAAATGCTAACGAACGCTTTCGAGGAAGCCGTTATCCGCCCCCTCGAAAGTTTGGTCCTCCAGCAAATGCTAACGAACGCTTTCGAGGAAGTCGTTATCAGCCCCCTCCATAGTTGCGTCAAGCAGCAAATGCTAACGAACGCTTTCGAGGAAGCCGTTATCCGCCCTCTCGATAGTTGCGCCCACCAGCAAATGCTAACGAACGCTTTCGAGCAAGCCGTTATCAGCCCCCTCCATAGTTGCGTCAACCAGCAAATGTTAACGAACGCTTTCGAGGAAGCCGTTATCCTCACCCTCCATAGTTGCGTCAAGCAGCAAATGCTAACGAACGCTTTCGAGGAAGCCGTTATCATCACCCTCCATAGTTGCGTCAAGCAGCGAATGCTAACGAACGCTTTCGAGGAAGCCGTTATCCGACGTCTGCATAGTTGCGTCAAACAACAAATGCTAACAAACGTTTTGAGGAAGTCGTTATCCGACCCCTCCATAGTTGTGTTAGCCAGCAAATGCTAACAAACGCTTTCGAGGAAGCCGTTATCCTCACCCTCCATAGTTGCGTCAAGCAGCAAATGCTAACGAACGCTTTCGAGGAAGCCGTTATCCTCACCCTCCATAGTTGCGTCAAGCAGCAAATGCTAACGAACGCTTTCGAGGAAGCCGTTATCCGACGTCTGCATAGTTGCGTCAAACAACAAATGCTAACGAACGCTTTCGAGGAAGCCGTTATCCGCCCCCTCGATAGTTTGGTCCTCCAGCAAATGCTACCGAACGCTTTCGAGGAAGCCGTTATCCGCCCCTTCATAGTTGCGTCAAGCAGCAAATGCTAACGAACGCTTTCGAGGAAGCCGTTATCCGCCCCCTCGATAGTTGCGTCTACCAGCAAATGCTAACGAACGCTTTCGAGGAAGCCGTTATCAGCCCCCTCCATAGTTGCGTCAACCAGCAAATGTTAACGAACGCTTTCGAGGAAGCCGTTATCCTCACCCTCCATAGTTGCGTCAAGCAGCAAATGCTAACGAACGCTTTCGAGGAAGCCGTTATCCTCACCCTCCATAGTTGCGTCAAGCAGCAAATGCTAACGAACGCTTTCGAGGAAGCCGTTATCCGACGTCTGCATAGTTGCGTCAAACAACAAATGCTAACAAACGTTTTGAGGAAGTCGTTATACGACCCCTCCATAGTTGCGTTAACCAGCAAATGCTAACAAACGCTTTCGAGGAAGCCGTTATCCGCCCTCTCCATAGTTGCGTCAACCAGCAGATGCTAACGAACGCTTTCGAGGAAGCCGTTATCCTCACCCTCCATAGTTGCGTCAAGCAGCAAATGCTAACGAACGCTTTCGAGGAAGCCGTTATCCGCCCTCTCCATAGTTGCATCAGCCAGCAGATGCTAACGAACGCTTTCGAGGAAGCCGTTATGCGCCCCCTCGATAGTTTGGTCCTCCAGCAAATGCTAACGAACGCTTTCGAGGAAGCCGTTATCCGGCACCTCCATAGTTGCGTCAAGCAGCAAATGCTAACGACCGCTTTCGAGGAAGCCGTTATTCGCCCCCTCGATAGTTGCGTCCACCAGCAAATGCTAACGAACGCTTTCGAGGAAGCCGTTATCCGACGTCTGCATAGTTGCGTCAAACAACAAATGCTAACGAACGCTTTCGAGGAAGCCGTTATCCGCCCTCTCCATAGCTGCGTCAACCAGCAGATGCCAAAGAACGCTTTCGAGGAAGCCGTTATCCGACGTCTGCATAGTTGCGTCAAACAGCAAATGCTAACGAACGCTTTCGAGGAAGCCGTTATCCGCCCCCTCGATAGTTGCGTCAAGCAGCAAATGCTAACGAACGTTTTCGAGGAAGCGGTTATCCTCACCCTCCATAGTTGCGTCAAGCAGCAAATGCTAACGAACGCTTTCGAGGAAGCCATTATCCGACGTCTGCATAGTTGCGTCAAACAACAAATGCTAACAAACGTTTTGAGGAAGTCGTTATCCGCCCCTCAATAGTTTCGTCAACCAGCAAATGCTAACGAACGCTTTCGAGGAAGCCGTTATCCTCACCCTCCATAGTTGCGTCAAGCAGCAAATGCTAACGAACGCTTTCGAGGAAGCCGTTATCCGACGTCTGCATAGTTGCGTCAAACAACAAATGCTAACGAACGCTTTCGAGGAAGCCGTTATCCGCCCCCTCGAAAGTTTAGCAATACGTCTTATGTCGTTGTACTTCGTTCAGTTACGTATTGCTACAGATGGTCAACTTCCGAGTACTCGGAAGATTCAAACTTGATGTCGGCAAATTTAATTGAAGCCGACTCTCTTTAAGGACATCGACGGTTTACGGTAGCCGTCAAGATTCTATTTTCCGGAAGCGTCCACAATTGGACACTGAACTAAAACCAAAAAAGTGGGCGTCAAGAAATCGCCAACGATTGGACGGCGACAAAATCGCCATACTTAACTACGGGTGAAAATTTCGAGGTTACGACTAACGCGTTGAATCTTGGAATCAGTTTGACTTCGGCAGCGCGGAGTTCGGTCGACTCTACTGACTGGCTCCGACGGAGGACTTGTAGGTGTTAATTGTTCGTTGTTTTCACTTGCTCGGTGGCTTTTCGTTTCTTCGCTTTTCGCTTCGTATGGGATCGATCGTGAAAGATTTCCGTGCAGGTATACACCTCGCGAAGGGTGTTCAGCTGGTGCTGCCCCAAGGATCAAAGAATGTAAGTATGAGAAAGGATCGGCGTGTGCAGGGGTCTAATTTCCTTGCTGTGTGAACTGTAACAGGCCGTTCGTATAGGTACCCAGTGAATGTAGCGTGTTCCCTTTGTATAGACAGAGTCATTACCTTTTTGGAGTTCAACCCGCGGGTCCCGCCGAAATGCTGCACACAGACCCCACTTTGAATAAATATCTAGGATCGAATTCCGAAGTGGAATAGCGAGGCGACTTAGGGTACGTAGGTACCGAGCACGAGGAAAATTCACCAGTCAAGTCGAAGTCAGTCTGATTCCTCGTGGTCTTAGGTAAGGCACAACAAAATGGACGCTTCACGTCCAGACTTTACATGACTTGCTTCTTTTGAGTTCGGTTCAATGAATTTTCCTGAGCCGACCACGGTAAAAATTTCTTGAACGTGCATACCACGAAATAAGAACTTGTTCGAGTATTTGTTTT
Organism: Trileptium ribeirensis; assembly: GCA_030248225.1. Lineage (NCBI taxonomy): Eukaryota > Metazoa > Nematoda > Enoplea > Enoplida > Thoracostomopsidae > Trileptium > Trileptium ribeirensis. Next base: position 5,780 of record JASANE010022615.1, on the reverse strand, counting down.
GATGGTTTTCCAAATTTGCAGCTTAGTTGACTGTTCAATGCTCATGCCATGTTTGAGCTTGGACAGAAATGCAGCTTAGGGACGGAGGACTAGCCTCCGTCGGGTTTTAGGAAACCCTTAAAATTTGATTTTGTTCTTGAGTTAAGAAAATTTGGGAATACAAAAGACAGATCAAATTCTAGGTACTATCACTTGAGCTTAAGGTGTTTGCTACCTACGCTGAATGATACTTCAAGATTGTCTCAGTTTGATTGTTTGACACCGACCCTAAGGCGTTTTCACAAATTTAGCTGATATCTTACCTAGGTACAAGTTTCATTGTGACGACCGACCGAATCAACGGTAGATGGCCTTCTGGACCCCCGGCTTGTTTAAAGATGAGCTGTAGGCGCAACCCATAGCTGAGAAAAAATCCACCGACCTCGATCTGTGACGACGGTGCATTGTTTAATTGTGATACACCAGTTCTGACTCCAAATAACTATGTGGCTAAGACAATAAAATTTACTGGTGTTCACTACTGCACTACACAATGGTCTTCTCTAGAGACCATTGCTTAAAAGAAAAAGAATCAAGGCTTGTCCCCTGAGCCATCGCTAGAAACCGCCTTTGCGGGAGGAACACATTGTGTCCCCGCCTTCAAACAAAGTTTTAGGATTTTCAAAAAAATAAAGAAAACTTACCTCCTCGCCCGGGCCATTTCGGCCCCAAACCGGGCGAGTGCAAAACCCTTTTTTCTTTTTGGAGAGAGTCGATCGCTGAGTTTAACCAGGTTTCACTATTTATCATGAGTGCCCGTTAGGCTATGTACTATGTATGCCCAGTTTCGTTTTTCTATAGTTTCACTATTGGCCTGTGCCATTTTCCCGTACTGTAAATTGATCCGGCACGGAGAATTTATGTCCGCTGTAGTTTCATCAGTCTTAACCACTCAGCCACGCAGGTATAGGAACATCGACTATTATGTCGATAATAACTCAACTGCAGTACAATGCAGTTGAGACACTGCAACATTGCAGTGAAATAGGAAAATGGTCGTTAGAGAGAGGCAAAAGACAAACGACCAAAGAAGGAAACCGAAGACGCAAATGCGTCCCGGGCCAATCGTCTAGGGCCCGAGTAGTATAAACGACCCAATATGTAGGAAACGAGGCTGACTTAGCCTTTGGATAGGCGCGGTCCGCCCAAACGGGCTCGCCTCACCGTCTAAAACCCGAAACTAACTCGAAGAGAAATTAGTCGGCTGGAAGACCGTCTCACAAGCGGTTCATAAGGACGCCTCATACCATACCACACCCCTACTGCGTTCCGTCGGCCTATACTAAGGGAACTGTTTCAATCTTCCACTGGTGTCGCACCGGGACTTCGTCTTTCGGTCAGTCGTACTATTGGGTAGGTAAGAACGTCAAACACAATAGAACGAAGTGAGGCATAGGCACCAACGCGAGTATATATGGAGGATAAATTTCTGAAGCACCCTAGGGCCCCTGCTTAGTGCGCTGCATAGCTGAGTAGTTCGCTAACATTGAGCCGAAGCAGGGATAACCGCCCCTAGTTCGCAACTTGGCGAATATCTGCACGCTCCTCCCCAATTCTTTTAACGATCCGCGACATGGTATTAAACCGAAGCAACCATAGCGAGATGCTACTAGGCTTTCCCGGAGCGCTTTACTCGCACTGCCTTGTTATCGTTTAGGAACACTCGTCCCCTTGATAAAAGTTGATCTTTGTAAATAAACTTTGTATCTTGACACGCCTGGTGCCGCCTTATTTTTACCGAGACGATAGGGAGTTTTGCTCTTCTGGTTTGTTCGCATGGACGAGCAGGCCCTGTTCGCCATGGCTTGTGTGCGAGAATGTCGCAAGCCCTGATGAGCATAGCCTTCTATCTAACTAATTTCGTGTTTTACTGGAACCAAGGAGTAAAATCTGAGGAACACAGTCGAAAAGCTACCTCGTTCCCAGCGAAGATTTGAAAAGTTCAATCGGGATTTTTGAATACTTACAACGAAATAGAATTTATGGAAGAGCGCAGGCCACGCCATTGATAATCAGACACTAAACACTCAGGGCTTGTCAGAACCCTGTGGGGGCCACATAGGTCAATGCTCTAACAGGGGTTTGGTGGTTTGGTTTTTTTTTTTTTTTTTTTTTTTTTTTTTTTTTTGGCACGCTTATATCGAGCTCAGAAGAGATTATATTACATAGTAAATGTATATTGATTCTAAAGAAGACATCTTGTTGTCAAATCAAAGTTTCCGGTTCGATTTTGGCCAATTCAGCGAGTGATTTCTAGTCGATTTTGAGACCCTTATATCTAGCTCGGAAGTGTCTATTACACAGTAAATATATATTTATTTTAAGCTAGATATATAGCCGTCAAGTGAAAATTTCCGGTTTGGTTTTGACACAATTCTGTGCTTGATTTTCAGCCGGTTTTGAGACGCTTATATTGTAGACATAGAGTTCAACTACACTGTAGAAATGAAATGATTCTAAGGTCTCCTATTTTACTGTTAAATGACGTGTTCCAAGTTGGATTTAGCACCATGCAAAGGTAGATTTCTAGTAATTTTGGCACGCTTATATCGAGCTCATAAGAGATTATTACATAGTAAATGTATATTGATTCTAAAGAAGACATCTTGTTGTCAAACCAAAATTTCCGGTTCGATTTTGGCCAATTCAGCGGGTGATTTCTAGTCGATTTTGAGACCCTTATATCTAGCTCGGAAGTGTCTATTACACAGTAAATATATATTTATGTTAAGGTAGATATATAGCTCTGAAGTGAAAATTTCTGGTTTGGTTTTGGCACAATTCTGTGCTTGATTTCCTGCCGGTTTTGAGATGCTTGTATCGTAGACATAGAGTTCAACTACACTGTAGAAATGAAACGATTTTAAGGTTTCCAATATTACTGTTAAATGACTTGTTCCAAGTTGGATTTAGCGCCATGCAAAGGTAGATTTCTAGTAATTTTGGCACGCTTATATCGAGCTCAGAAGAGATTATTACATAGTAAATGTATATTGATTCTAAAGAAGACATATTGTTGTCAAACCAAAATTTCCGGTTCGATTTTGGCCAATTCACCGGGTGATTTCTAGTCGATTTTGAGACCCTTATATCTAGCTCGGAAGTGTCTATTACACAGTAAATATATATTTATGTTAAGGTAGATATATAGCTCTGAAGTGAAAATTTCTGGTTTGGTTTTGGCACAATTCTGTGCTTGATTTCCTGCCGGTTTTGAGACGCTTGTATCGTAGACATAGAGTTCAACTACACTGTAGAAATGAAATGATTCTAAGGTCTCCTATATTACTGTTAAATGACGTGTTCCAAGTTGGATTTAGCACCATGCAAAGGTAGATTTCTAGTAATTTTGGCACGCTTATATCGAGCTCAGAAGAGATTATTACATAGTAAATGTATATTGATTCTAAAGAAGACATCTTGTTGTCAAACCAAAATTTCCGGTTCGATTTTGGCCAATTCAGCGGGTGATTTCTAGTCGATTTTGAGACCCTTATATCTAGCTCGGAAGTGTCTATTACACAGTAAATATATATTTATGTTAAGGTAGATATATAGCCGTCAAGTGAAAATTTCCGGTTTGGTTTTGGCACAATTCTGTGCTTGATTTCCTGCCGGTTTTGAGACGCTTATATCGTAGACATAGAGTTCAACTACACTGTAGAAATGAAATGATTCTAAGGTCTCCTATATTACTGTTAAATGACTTGTTCCAAGTTGGATTTAGCACCATGCAAAGGTAGATTTCTAGTAATTTTGGCACGCTTATATCGAGCTCAGAAGAGATTATTACATAGTAAATGTATATTGATTCTAAAGAAGACATCTTGTTGTCAAACCAAAATTTCCGGTTCGATTTTGGCCAATTCAGCGGGTGATTTCTAGTCGATTTTGAGACCCTTATATCTAGCTCGGAAGTGTCTATTACACAGTAAATATATATTTATGTTAAGGTAGATATATAGCCGTCAAGTGAAAATTTCCGGTTTGGTTTTGGCACAATTCTGTGCTTGATTTCCTGCCGGTTTTGAGACGCTTATATCGTAGACATAGAGTTCAACTACACTGTAGAAATGAAATGATTCTAAGGTCTTCTATATTACTGTTAAATGACTTGTTCCAAGTTGGATTTAGCACCATGCAAAGGTAGATTTCTAGTAATTTTGGCACGCTTATATCGAGCTCAGAAGAGATTATTACATAGTAAATGTATATTGATTCTAAAGAAGACATCTTGTTGTCAAACCAAAATTTCCGGTTCGATTTTGGCCAATTCAGCGGGTGATTTCTAGTCGATTTTGAGACCATTATATCTAGCTCGGAAGTGTCTATTAGACGGTAAATATATATTTATTTTAACGTAGATATATAGCCGTCAAGTGAAAAATTTCCGGTTTGGTTTGGCACAATTATATGCTTGATTTCCTGCCGGTTTTGAGACGCTTAATATCGTAAACATTGAGTTCAACTACACTGTAGAAATGAAATGATTCTAAGGTCTCCTATATTACTGGTAAATGACCTGTTCCAAGTTGGATTTAGCACCATTCAAAGGTAGATTTCTAGTAATTTTGGCACGCTTATATCGAACTCAGAAGAGATTATTACATAGTAAATGTATATTGATTCTAAAAAAGTCATCTTGTTGTCAAACCAAAATTTCCGGTTCGATTTTGGCTAATTCAGCGGGTGATTTCTAGTCGATTTTGAGACCATTATATCTAGCTCGGAAGTGTCTATTAAACAGTAAATATATATTTATTTTAAGGCAGATATACAGCCGTCAAGTGAAATTTTCGGTTTAGTTTTGTCACTATTATGTGCTTGATTTCCTGCCGGTTTTGAGACGCTTATATCGTAAACATTGAGTTCAACTACACTGTAGAAATGAAATGATTCTAAGGTCTCCTATATTACTGGTAAATGACCTGTTCCAAGTTGGATTTAGCACCGTGCAAAGGTTAATTTTGTAGTAATTTTGACACGCTTATATCGATCTCAGAAGAGATTATTACATAGTAAATGTATATTGATTCTAAATGAGACATCTTGCTGTCAAACCAAAATTTCCGGTTCAATTTTGGCTAATTCAGTGGGTGATTTCTAGTCGATTTTGAGACCCTTAAATCTAGCTCGGAAGTGTCTATTAGACAGTAAATATATATTTATTTTAACGTAGATATATAGCCGTCAAGTGAAAAATTTCCGGTTTGGTTTGGCACAATTATATGCTTGATTTCCTGCCGGTTTTGAGACGCTTAATATCGTAAACATTGAGTTCAACTACACTGTAGAAATGAAATGATTCTAAGGTCTCCTATATTACTGGTAAATGACCTGTTCCAAGTTGGATTTAGCACCGTGCAAAGGTTAATTTTGTAGTAATTTTGACACGCTTATATCGATCTCAGAATAGATTATTACATAGTAAATGTATATTGATTCTAAATAAGACATCTTGTTGTCAAACCAAAATTTCCGGTTCGATTTTGGCCAATTCAGCGGGTGATTTCTAGTCGATTTTGAGACCCTTATATCTAGCTCGGAAGTGTCTATTACACAGTAAATATATATTTATGTTAAGGTAGATATATAGCTCTGAAGTGAAAATTTCCGGTTTGGTTTTGGCACAATTCTGTGCTTGATTTCCTGCCGGTTTTGAGACGCTTGTATCGTAGACATAGAGTTCAACTACACTGTAGAAATGAAATGATTCTAAGGTCTCCTATATTACTGTTAAA